>MU223557.1:2256105-2268059 GCA_018584345.1 Thuja plicata | reverse complement strand
ATGTGTGCAAAGTAGCTTCTATTTATCTCAATTATTGTGTATTTGATGTTAATTGACTAAATGATGCATGAAAAATGCTTTAAATCCTTAAAAATCTTTGAATTTCTTGGGTTTTTCGATTTGCCGAATCCTTGCCGAGTCCGGCCGCCGAGGCCGAGTCCAAGGCCAATCCGACCTTGCCGAGTCCGACGCTTGTAACTTTGCTTTCTACGACAACTCCACCCCTGCACTCCCTCCGTTCGGCTTCCTCTTCCACCTTCCTGCGGGCTTCTGTCCTTGCAGTTAACGTTAGGGTCCCGAACAAGCTTGTTGTTTCTTTTAACAAGTCCTCGTTGTCACTGTCGCCGTCCTCCTAGTTAGGTTCCTCCAGACCGTTGCCTTCACTTACCCCCTCCAATAGTCTTTCGGCACATCTCCTGAACCTCTCCCTTCGCTCGGCTTGTTGTTTATCGAGTATTGTTTTCCTAATAGCTTGTTCTTCCTCGGGATCCTTCTCTAAATACCTATTCTTATTTAACTAATTGGGCATCAATGTTTTTTCTTCACGTCAATAATCAACATAGAATTTCTTGAAATAAAAGGACACTTTCATTTATTCATGTTTTATTTACAATCATTGTCATTGAAATGACTTGCATTACAATTGTTTTATTTCTCTGTGTCCTTCCCTCCCCTTCTGCTGTCCTCACATCTCAGAGTCCCCTCCGGTTGCCATCGCCTTCCTCCTGGCAACGAAGTTGTTCCCATGCCTCGTATGCACGGAGGATTTCCTGACAACATTCCTCTCGAGCAGTCTCCTCCCCTCGGGCACGTTATGCAAGTGTTACTTGTGCCAACAGGCGTGGAAGGTGGTTTAACAAGCGGTTGGCTGCGGGATTTGCCTCAATCGCCGACCACACTGCACTTTGTGGAACTTCTGCTTCGTAGGCTTCCCGACAGACGTAGGTTTCAATTGCAGCCTGGAAGAGGATCCTGAACTCGCATGTTTGGTTGTCTTTGCCTTCGTACAACTCTGTACGTGCGTCGTCCGCCTCGGGATTAATTTCATCAACGGATAACCCCATCGTGTTCGTACGCCATCCGGTTATCTTCTTCCCGCATTCGTCTAGGCAGCGGCGCCAAATGTTTACCCGCTGGGTAACCTAGTCTACTTGCAAAATATACAGAACATGATATATATAAAGTAAATGACAAGTATTCTTATTCATTCATTCCAGCGATTACAATACAATATTGTCTGTGTATCGCGTGATCCTTTACCCGAAGGTAGTACAAGTATATAAAGGTCCGAAGGGACGCGACGGTTGATAACCGTGCGCAACTCCCTAGCCTCCGGACACTAACTAATTCCCAACCGACTCATAATTACATTATACCCGACAACAATCTTGAGGTAATGATGAGATCCGGACTTGTAGAGGAAATTTCAAAAACCTGTTTACAGGAAGCATTGAAAGAAGTCATGTCAAAATAGCAATCTGATTTGCAATTAGGGAAAGAAGAAATCAAAGAAAGGCATGGGCAGATCTGAACTTTTCATGACAAAATCTGAAATTAGCGTGGCAAAGTTTCCAAGACTACGGCGATTTTTGAAATGGGCCTCAATATAGAGTTCCAAGAGAAGTCAGAATTCCAACCTCCCTTGGAACAATATTCCAAGAGCGGTCGTATTTCCAACCTCCCTTGGAATAAATTCCAAGAAACCCCCAATTTCCGCCCAGCGTGAAATGTGAAATGCAAAATGAAGATTGATGAGTGGTGGGAGGAAAATCAAAATGCCAAGAAGAAGTTCGGTCCAATTTGAGAAGTCTGCAATGTAATTTCAAGGTTTAAGAAAAAAATTTAAACCCTTGACATAAGAAATGAGAAATCCATATGATCTGAAAGAAACCTAATTAAATCTGATTTGCCAGTGTAAAATCTGGGCGATTCAAGGGAGAATCCAAACATTTAAGAGGAGAAATCCATTTCATTTGAACAAGATTTGAATGGTCCAAGAATAAAAAACCAAACAATTGAAGAAGGATTCGAATTGCAAATGAAAGAAATCAGGATTGGGAGGTGAATTTGATCTGTTTTTGAATAAACATAAGGCTTGCAACTAACAAAATTTCCAAGAGGAATCGGAATTCCAACCTCCCTTGGAACAAAACTCCAAAGTGGGGCAGAATTCTGACCACCCTTGGAATTTATTTCCAATGCCTTCGAAAAATGTTATCCATTGAGAAGGGCTTAAATGTGATCAAGTTGGACATGAAAAAATAAATGAATTAGAAACCAAACAAAGTCGGCCAATAGAAGGATGAACAAATTGCAAATCAATTAATCAGGTCGGCTATGGACAGAGTTAAAGGCATTTCAAGTTAATTGGATTTGAGGCCAGTTTGGCCCATATAAAATTCCCCAATGAACATGCCTCTTGAAAATCAACGGCTATGATGGATATAATCAATGCTCCATTTCAAACACAAATGCAATTCAAGCATTAATTCCAAGCCAGAGCAGATCTGGTAAGGTGAGAAAATCAGGAAGAAGATAAAAATCAGAACATTTATTAGCATCCAAACAAGTCGATCTTTCTGGAGATGGAAGGATTGAAGGCGAAAGTTTCCAGAATTTAGACAAGGCTCCAAAGTTGGAAATCCAAATCAGAAATCAAATACAATTCAAGAGTCTAAGCATCAGGCTTGAGAGAAGATTGTTTAAACATTACAAGGTGGAATCAGATCCAAATTAAGGCAAATTACAATCAGATTCCCGCCAAATTCAGATCTGGAAAGCGAAAATTCCAGATTAGAGCTGTGAATTCCAGATTTTGAAGGCAAAATTGGGATAATCTAGAATCAGATTTGATGCAAAATCAGAGATCAAAAAAGAAATTTCTAGATTAATGACAAGCTTTTCAAGAGGAGTTTAATCCAAATTGGTGAGGGGAAAGAATCTAATTCCTAATACAATTCAAGAATCCCCATCCAATTCCAAGATTCAAATCAAGATCTAATCTCTTTTGTCATGAAATTGTTTTTAAGTTCTTCCATATTGCTTTTAGTTTCATGACTTTGATTTGAAATGTTTTCGTTCTTTTCAGGTTTGACAAGCAAGGAGGTACGAGGCTCTGCATTTCAAGTACATGGAGATGATTACAACACCAGGGTCAAAGCATTTCATGATTACAACATCAGAGGTCAGCATGGAAGCAACAACAAGTCAAGTCACCACTCATTCGCCAAGTTAGCAAAGGAGATCAAGATCAAGGAAATGCAAAGTGCAAAGTCAACAATCCTGAGGCTTGGAGGGGAAACCATTGCAACATCAAGGGTAACATGGAGAAAGGAAGGACATCACGACTTCAAGGCTTCAAGCAAGATGAAAGCAAAAGAAAGAGTTGGAATTGCAAATATCAAAATTCGAGTCACCATTACAAAGGATTCCAAGATCAACACAAAGGAGATCCAATATCAACATGAAAGATGATTGCAAGTTCAAGAACCAACATGAAATCTCGAGATCAAGGAGCAATTTCAAGTGGTATGCCAAGCAAAGGATAAGCTTATGATTGGGAATCAAAATGACAAATGGAGGTGCAAGCGCAATGACTTACAAGGGAAAGGATCATGAGATGCCTTGCTTCATTTTGCCTTGCAAAATGATGCAATGTCCCACAAAGAAGGCATCATTAATCAATGTTGTATATCCAAATTTGTTGGAAACCTCAACCAAGGGTGATGATCAAATTGCAAATATACACATCTCATGTAATAAGGAAAGTCAAGATACAAATCAAGTTCAAATTCATGAAGAAAGATCAAGGCCAAGACATCAAGATAAGAATTATTTGAAGTACAATTTCAAGAACACTTCAATAAGAAGATTTCCAAAGTGAGGAGGATGAAGTGGAGTTGAAACAAAGATTGCAAAATAATGCTGAAGTGGTGCCCACTCATCTTCAACCAATCAGAGGATTCCAACTTGTCATGTCCAAATTCATCCAATCAAGTTGTTCCAAGTGTACATGTGGAGTGCATTTGATGTTTTAGCACAATGAATTTTCCCATTGGTACATCCTCAAGAGGATATGTATCTCAATGCAATGCAATTTTCTCATTGGATGACATTTAATGCTTGTAGGTGGTAGTTACATTAGGCTGTGTCGGAATAATCTTGATCGTTAATATTGAATCAATCTGAGCCATTCATTGTACTTGAGGCCTCTATATAAGGCTTCCTCATTTCAGTCGTAAGGGGGTGATTTGGTGAAATTGTTGCTAAAATGCTGCCAAAGTAATTGCAGATTCATTGTTGATTCCATGATAGATACTTGTGTTATTTTGGAGTGTTGCATGGTTTCCTACTTCTCACTAAGAATAGGATTTGTTTATGTTAACTAAAAGTTGTTAAGTAGTTGAATAGACAATGAAAGATATCATTGTTGGTGAATCATGGTGAAACTTATGTTCATACCTTTTGGTACTTGTTGATTTCAAGCAACAGTGTAAGGTTGGTCTGAATCATTACAAGCACTTAACTTAAATTGGGAATGTTAATTTGGATTGCGCCAGAATATGTTAGCAATTTGAAAATCATCCACGGATCCTTAAAAGATAGCACCCTCTTATGCATAGTTAATTAAGTTGGCGAAGCAAGCACTGGTTTAGTTTCACCTCATCATCAATAGTCTCTAGCATTGGTAGACTTAGATATAGAGTTAGTTTAGCTTCCTGACCCAAACCTTTTTTACACTTTGTTTCATTAGAAGTAGTTGAAGAGCTCACATTGCCAAATCATTCGCATTACAAAGTTGATGTCCATGAATGAATAGTGTAAGTCCCTTTATGATTACAAGCAAATCACATCGCATTCACTGAGTTATATCCAACACAAAGTCGCTAGTTCGCAATGCAAACTTTGGGGTTGCCTTATTTGATCACACAATTGCCATATTGTTTAGCATATGAGGTTTCCTTGTTCAAGAGAGGATAGGATACTTGGTATTTTATTCTCCATGTTGGAGTGGCCACAAAACTATCATCAATAGGTAGTAAGGTTAAGTATAAGTGGCATGCTTGACCTTAATATTTTCATTTATTAGCACTAGTAATTCCTTAGGTCAACCTAATTAGGACAAAGGAGCATGTCCTATCTAGCCATATATGTAAATAAGGAAGAGAAAGGCTCTTCCAAACCATCATAAATTATAAGATTAAATTCACATTTTCATATTTTGAACTTTGGAAGTCACACCCTTGAAGTGGTTTGATATTTTATTGGTTTTTGCCTACATTTCCAAGAAATATCCTAAAACTATACCTAATGGTGAAATTCACCCTCTTCCACAAGATTTGCTTCCATACATGGGCTCAAACTCTTCCTTGCCATCAAAGTACATCTTGATCTAATAATCATGCCAACTAGATTCTTTGCAATTGAAGCATAATTGTTTCTTTTGTGACTCATTACGAGTCGTTTATCTTGATTGCTAAATCCTAAATGTGTGCCTTATTCTTGGTCCGCTAAGTCAATAGAGTACAACCCATAGTTTTTATAGAAAAGCCTTAGATAGAGTTCCTTGCTACTATTAGCATCGTTGATGTGATGCCCCTACATTCACTCCTCTAAAGGTTGACCCTTGGAAAGGTTTACTAGAAGTAGTTGTTTGGAAAGTTAGGGACCTTTTATGGTAGCTTGCAATGAAAGGGAATACCATGTGCTTTTTTGAGACATCAAGCACTATCACCACTATGCTTTAAAAATTGGCTATGTTAGCATCCACCAAGCCTTGCTGACATAGCCATGAGAGGTATCTGAAGTGCTCATTTCTGTCAATCTCTTACTAAACTCCTCATAGGTGACAATATGGTTGTGCCCTTAAGTAACTAGGACATGATAACACCATTCATATGCAACCCTCTCCAAGTGAAGGATCAAAAGTTTAATTGTTTTCTCCTCATACATTGGGCTCAATGACCACTATGTGTTCAACTTCTAGATCCAAGCTATGTTATGCTAGTTCCACTCATCCCAAAAAATGAGTTAAGCGCAAAGGTGGAATTGATGGTCTAGCAAGTTGTGTTATGCTAGTCAACTCTACCTTAAAAATGTAACGAGATAGGTCAAATAGTCTAGCAAGTTGTGTTATGCTAGTTCAACCTATTCAAGGAAAACCAAGTAAAGCATTGTTTAAAAGGAAATCCGCCAAAGAGGATTGTCCCAAGGAAAGCTTTGTCTCCAAAGGAAATCTGCTAAAAAAACCCCAAGCACTGTCTCCAAGGAAAAAGCAAAACAATGCACAAGGGCGCAAAAGGATGGAATTGATAGTCTAGCAAGTTGTGTTATGCTAGTCAACAAGTCAAAAAGGATAACCAAGCAAAGCATTGTCCACAAGGAAATTCACCATAGGAGGATCAATCCTAATGAAAGCATTGTCTCCAAAGCGATCCGCTGAAAAAGGAGAATTAGACCTAAGGAAAGCATTGTCTCCAAAGAAAATTGTCATATCCACAATTCCGAACCTAAGAATCAAATAAGAAATTGGAATGATATTAATCGATGACTAGAAAAGACATAATAATAGTCGATGTGCCTATCAACAAGGAATGACAGTAATTGACATGTCAGCGATTATGAAAAGTCAATACATGATTTGCACTTGCGATTGGTCCAAGGTAAGCACGTAGACGCCATACCAATTTGTATATCCTTAAGCAAAGTATGTCTATCAGCAAAAGCATGAACCAAGCCAACTGAGGTGGTAGCTACATAAGCACTAAGTATTAGATAACATCATCTATTTATGAAAAAAAATATGGTATCGGTTTGGGATCAATTGACACCAAATATAACATGAGGAGCACCGATTACATATGGAGGCGGCAGACACTTGGGATTGATGTCTTTATAAATATAGAAACAGAAGAATGAGGGGGTCAACGTCCATGTAGACATGGCTTTATCTCCTCTGTGTTAATGGCTTCATACTAGCAGGTTTTAAATATCATAATTGCATTGCTTCACACATAATAACATTATATTATCGTGTGTTTCCACATTTAGCCGATTCTCATAATCGGGCTTGTCTTAACAATGCATGACCAATATATGATTAATAATAATCACAGCGATGACTCTTCATTTATTATTATTATGTGGAGAGGTGACTATTCCATTGTGCCTCTTCAATGGATCGATCATGTATATATATGGAGATTGTATCATTGCAAGAAACAAGAATATATGACTTGATATACATATTTATTTCCCTCCCTTGTGGAGCACTCGATAAGAACATAAGCAGGTTGTCATAGCAACTAGCGGTGCAAGCACTTATATTTCATATCAGAGACAGCTTCTTTAAAAGCATAATTGATTATTGAAATATAAAAAACAGCTTCCCTCATCAGAGAATCAGAGCATATTAAAGTTAAGAACATCAGATATAGCCTATATCTCTGTCAGTGAGATTATTCATCAGCTTGTACATGCAGCGTGGAGTCGTGGACAACACAGTATATATCAGAGACAGCCATCCAGGTTGTAAAGCACATTTGACATTGTTACATCAGACACAGCATTTGTCATATCTATATGCAACCTTCTTGAAGCGTATGCATTTGGAACTATATATAATTTCTAGCACAGTCAGCATTTGCATTTGGAATTACCAGTAATTCTGCATTTGATTCTATCATTCATTGGCATTCTAGTTGTGTATGCATTTTGTATAATCATACAATCAAATCAATTACATTATTTACTCCATTATAAGTTGCAGTTTGGATGAATAAATCAATTGTTCAAGTAGAATTGTATAAATTCATCAGTGTCTCACAAATAGAAAAAAGGGGAGATTACAAAAACCCACTAAATAATGTACAAGGAGGCCACATGTATGCCCCCCTCCTTATGATATAATCATACAATTAAATCAATTACATTATTTACTCCATTATAAGTTGCAGTTTGGATGAATAAATAATGTACAAGGAGGCCACATGTATGCCCCCCTCTTTATGATATAATCATACAATTAAATCAATTACATTATTTACTCCATTATAAGTTGCAGTTGGATGAATAAATCAATTGTTCAAGTAGAATTGTAAAAATTCAATAGTGTCTCACAAATAACAAAAAGGGGAGATTACAAAAACCCACTAAATAATGTACAAGGAGGCTGCATGTATGCCCCCCTCCTTATGATGGCAACATAAGAGTATGGTGTCATCATAAGAAAAAGAGAACAAGGATACCTACTTCCGACAAAAAGGAGATATCCTTAAAACAACAATGTATGCAATAACCTTAGCAAAGAGGCAAGACTCTTGTTGGTCAAGGAAAAGATAATTGTGAAAGGATATCTTGCAACACGTGGAAAGAGACCCTCAGAAGGAAGAGAACTTTGTTACAAGACATCAACCTCCAAGAGGAATTCTTGAACAGAAATAACATCTTTGAGACAGAGGGGGAGGAGAATAAGAATTCACCCTTTTAGCTCCCCCTATTGCTAGGTGAAAAAGGGATTCTTGATGAAGGATGACACACTTGAAGCCCCCAAATAAAGGTATTTGTGTTGGATGAACATGCTTTTGCAAATAAGAGGTTGTGATAACGGATACACTCCTCTTGCATAGAGAGAATTCTGAATCAAGAAAAACAATTCCGTATCAGAAAAGAATGTCACATGATAAACAAACGCCACTTCACCAAGGAAAGTGGATCCTTAGAAAAAGAGCAAAGGATGCAAAGAAAACACCTTGCTTCCCAATCAGAGGCAAAAGAAAATATAAAACATTATGCATTTTAAGTTAATGATCAATTGCAATAGATATACAGTTCCAAGCAAGGAAGTGATTGTAAACAAGGATACCAATCTCTGGAAAAAAAAATATATTCCCAAAATTTTGCACTCTTTGCCACATTTTGCATGAAAAGCATCCAAATCATCCTCTTGCTGATTGTTCATTTCATCCTACAACAAAGTTTATTCCTGCTAGAATGTGACCTTGGGTGATCCTATGCCTGCTACTGATTTCGTTGGGGTGTTTTGGTTCATTGCTGAAGATGAAGGCTCTCCTTGTGCACCATTCCCCAAAGGTGCAGTGGGAGTATTAATTTGCTTGGTTTCCTTACCTTTCATACTTTGGATGAAGAGTTCAATAAGTAGTTGTTGCCCATTCTTTCAGACTTTATCACCTTAAAAATTTCTGCTCTTTATCCTTGTGTGACATTTTCAGCTTCCTTTGTTACCTATTTTGATACCACCTTTTCCTATCGCTTTCTGACATGCAGAAAAGATATTTGACCATAATGATTTCTTTTTCTGATTTGTGTTTGTTTTATATTTTAGTTTTTCACAAGTTGGCAAGATTAAAGATATGATACCACTACAACAACCCTAACTAAAACATACAAGATGTGTACCAACCTAGTTTAAACACAATGCACATAGAAAATCTGTAGCGACCTAGTCTAAACACACTCAAAATAGGCTTAGAAAAGATTCTAAGAACAGCAATCTACTACGATTTCCTTTGTTCTTTTTTTTCTATAAATACGAAAATGCAACAGAAATAATTTCAGACTAATTAGTGGCTGTACTTAGCACATTCGTTTGAACTTTGACTCCTTGAAGCCTCCAGAATCTGTGAACATGCCAGCTAAATGTATGTGTATCCCATGCCCCACTCTGCCCTACAGTTGCCTTGCAATACTTGTTTGTCACCGAGGGCTTTCATCCTCAGAACTTGTTGCAGAAACACATAGGGGTTTTCATCCTCGGACTTGTTGTAGAACTATCTAGGGATTTCCATCCCAAGCACCAAAGCGCTGTAGCGATGGCAATCTCAGAATGAAGATTTTTTGATATGTGATTTCAGTGATTACCCCTTTCCTTTTTCCCAGAGCTTTCTATATCCTCTAACATATGCAATCCTAAATCAATGGAAGATAATTCCTCATTCAGTGGAATCTAACTGACAAATCACTCTATACAAAACCTAACAAGTAACTGAGCAAGCATATCTCCTTATTTTTAAATGCAAACATTTAACTGGCAAACGAAGCTGCTTCAACAGGAAGATTCACCCTCTAACTGAAAGACCACCTACTATTTGCCAACAAGGACTCAATCAAAACTCAGTCCTGCCTAACTACCAACCAAATCAGTCTTTGTGGATCAAAAGGGGCATTACAAATGTATGATAGATCTAATGTCCAAACCTAATTTAGTCAACTTTATCAATATTTTCTCTACCAGACCACAATATCTATAACTTTAATGAGTATGTAAAGTCCCCGTTTTTAGGCGCATGGGATTAGCTTATTTCTGTGACCCTCGTAGGCTAATCAGGATGTTAGAGGGGGTCGTGTGGCAGAGCCAATGGTCAGTTTCCACTCCAGAGGTGTAATATTCCTCTAATGACGTGCAGATAACAAGTGCCAGATGCTGACACCCAGTCAAGGAACCGCTTCTGACAAACTGGAAGATTGTCTGTTCTATCTCTTCTGAAGTTCGGATAGTGCCTTGCACAAATCAACTTAATTTCCTTTTAACTCCACTAGGTCAGAATACCGTCTGACGAAAGGAATTGTTAATACTTTCTTGCACAATTCTGAAACAAATCCAAAATATTCAAGCCTCCCGTTTCTCCCCAGACATCGCCTTAAAAATCCTTTATTATTTCCAGTAATTTCGTTCCCGTGAGGAACTTCTCTTGCAACCGTTCTTTTAATTATTAAATATTAGTTTATATTAAGAACACTAATATTAAATAATTAATATTTATTGAAAACTCTAATAATTATTTAATATTAGTTTATATTACAAAACTAATAATAAATAATTAATATTACTTATCGAGTCACAAATTTGGGACATTACAAGTCCTCCCGTCCTATGATTGCTTGTCCTCAAGCAATCAAACCTCTGAACACTGAATCAACTTCCATTTATATCGAGACACCTGGATACCAAATCAATCTCACAAATTCCTTAGCAAGACGCCGCGGCACCATTCTGATATGTCTGGAATTTGCTTCATTGTAGCATATTCTACTAATCGTGCAAACTCCAAGATCCCAAATTTGAATTTCATCTTCAACATCAATTACCAAAAAGGAAGGAGAAGCATCATACATCGAAGCTTCTTCAGTAAGTGATTCATCAATTGCCCATAATATGAAATTATAAAACAATTCACCCCGTCCTGTGCAACCAACTGTACCGAACAAATCGTAGTATGGAGAAATAGATCTTTTAATATCATCCTTAGGAGTCATTAAATCCTTCCGAAAAAGGAAATTAGGAAACTCAAAGAAATTTGTTTCCTGTAACTCGACATCCACTAAAATCACAAATATTGTTTGAGACTTTATTTGCTCTCGTGGAATTACTTGTTCAACCTTTGATATACTAATATGATCACAAGGTCCATCTTGTTCACCTGTTTCTGAATGTGTTTGTGAATCCATTTTCCTGTGTCTTTCTTTAATTCTTTGCAAATTCTCTTTTGCTTGAGCAGCGATCAATTTCGCATGCTTGGCTTTTCCCATCCACTCATTACACTGCAAGAAGGTCCTCTCTACATGTTTACGCCCAATTATCAATTCCTTGGGTTCTATTCCGGTTACCACTGATCCCTCACTAACTCCTTCAATCTATTCACTTTGTTGTTCTGTGTTTTGTACTGAATGTGGTGACCCTGAATCCTGTGTCAACAATTCTTCCTGACCGATGTCACTAATACCTTCTACTAGTTGTTGCACTTCCTTAATTCTTGGAGAGATGTTATGTTCATTGGTCATTCTTTCTGCGTAAGCCATATTCAACTGTAAACACAAATCACCACACTCTTTATCCTTATCTTCAGCAAACCTGATAGCTATGTCCCTGTCCCTGAGTAAGCGCAAGTATTCAAATTTTGTCATCTCTAATTCTTCCTTGATCACTTGTAACTGTG
>MU223557.1:2243777-2255256 GCA_018584345.1 Thuja plicata | reverse complement strand
CCTGATTCAAAGAAGATTTCACAAAAATGAAAGCCAAATGCAGAAGAGATGAAAGTGGTTGTTCCACTAAACTCAGACATCTTTCTAATTCAATCAGGTTGCTTAGAACAACCTTACTGGGTTGCCTATCATGAATGTTGCCACCGGCTTCTAGTAGAGCCTTAGTCAAATTTGTTTCTGTTCCCATACCAGAATTTAATGTTGTTTTAATTCCCCACAGGTTGGCAGGATGCACAGCTCTGATACCATGTAATATTCCTCTAATGACGTGCAGATACCAATTGCCAGATGCCGACACCTAGTCAAGGAACCGCTTCTGACAAACTGGAAGATTGTCTATTCTATCTCTTCCGAAGTTCGGATAGTGCCTTGCACAAATCAACTTAATTTCCTTTTAACTCCACTAGGTCAGAATACCGTCTGACGAAAGGAATTGTTAATACTTTCCTGCACAATTCTGAAACAAATCCAAAATATTCAAGCCTCCCGTTTCTCCCCAGACATCGCCTTAAAAATCCTTTATTATTTCCAGTAATTTCGTTCCCGTGAGGAACTTCTCTTGCAACCGTTCTTTTAATTATTAAATATTAGTTTATATTAAGAACACTAATATTAAATAATTAATATTTATTGAAAACTCTAATAATTATTTAATATTAGTTTTTATTACAAAACTAATAATAAATAATTAATATTATTTATCGAGTCACAATTTTGGGACATTACAAGAGGTCTGTGATGTTGGGATTGCTCTTCGTTTGAGTCAGATTGACAGACTTACTATTTATAGTAAGTATTTATTTTGGGGTCGTCTTGGTTTCTATTTTTAGCAGGGCGCCAAAGCAATGATATCAGGGGAGTATGGAAAACATTTGCCAAGCTTCCAGTTTGAGAGACTTACTTTTTATAGTGAGTCTATTTTTGGCAGTGTCTATTTGTGACAGGGCATTATGGCATCTAGCTCAGGCAGTGAACTTGGCATTTGCAAGTCTTTCATCTGGAGGAATTAATAAGCTATTTGTTAATCAATGTTATATTAATTAAGTGGTAATTAATAATTAAAAGACCTTGTTATTTATTGTCAAGTTATTAAAAGTTTTCCTATAAAGTCTTGGAGAGAAATATGATTAAATATTATATTTCAAACTCATGAAATGCAATTGGGAGGAAAAGCTAAGTATTGCTTTTAAGTTATGCAAAGTGTGTTTGTGAAGCTAGCAATTTGATTTCTTTTAGGAGATTATAAAAGACTTAGAAGTGAAAATCAATTGGACTAATTATTCACTCATGTTTATGTGAAAAAACTTCATATTTGGCGTGAGCTTGGAGTTAGGGTTTCAGCAGTTTGGGAGCTTGTAGAATTGCGAATTCTACCAAGCCTTGCACTTTGAATTGGTCTCAAAAACCAGTGAATTGTGCCTTTCAATGTTCTTGATCAGAGATAGTGGTTTACCACATGTTGGACGTATTGAGGGTTGGAGATTACAGTCTGATTTCTTTAATGGCATGCAGATTTAGGAGAATCCACATTATTATATAATAGCAGCAGCGTTTTCAGTTAAGGCTGGCGGCATTGTTTACATAGCCGTGGGGGAGTCTAGAGGAGGTAGCATTGGTGATTGAAGGCCACGGTTGAGAGTTGGGCTGCAGCAAACACTTTCAGCAAAGGACAAACATTTTTAGTAATGTTGTGCATCTTCCGGCCCCATGTTATCTCGCAATGATGTTATGATCAAGATCAGGTTCTACATAATTTGATAATGATGATTTGTAATATTAATTGTTACTTGTTTTTGCAAGCATGTCAATGTCAATTTTTGTTAATGAGAGGAATTGTGTGCATAGTTTACATAGTCATTTGAATTTCTCGCATTGTATTAATCTATTTTCTCAAAACAACAAATTAGTAATTTGAATTTCTCACATTGTATTAATCTATTTTCTCAAAACAATAAATTTGCAAAACATCAAACTTTCGAGAATTCTTTAATTCAGTGCTAGTTAAGGGTTAGAGCCAGGCAGGCTCTTTACAGTGGTATAAGAATGGTTGGTGGAATTCATCAAGCTTAATTGTTTGACTTGAGTGATCAGCATTCTTGTTGCTATTGCAGTCATGGACAGACACGGGAAATCTAAAAAACATAGAAACCAATTAGACAATATGTCTATTCTCAGACAGCAGACAGATGCCATGATGAAAAACATGGAGATACTGAGCCAAACTCAGGAAAGAATTAATACAAAACTTTCAGATCTGGCAACTATTGATAAAGCAACAAATTACTTAGTTTCTTTGTTCAATAGGTCCTCTTCACAGGGAAGATATGAGGAGAGACGTGAGAGTTTTACAAGTGAGACATCCAGGAATCTCCATGATGAGTTTTCAATAGCTGCTGATTTTGGTAGAGATGTTCCTATACTAAGTGGATTAGCCTCTAGTCCTATTTGCACACCTGAGGGTGGAAATTCTTTACAGGGACATAAGGATGTGCCTGTCTTGTTGGCAGATAGTGGTACTGAGTTTCAACATCCTGAGCCTACCAGGGTTAGTGACACAGAGCAGGCAGATGATATGTTTACTACCGTTGATGGCAGCTTTACATCATTTGGTAGTAGTTTGGAGGATGTTGTTGATACCACTATGGATTCTAACACCTTAGATGATGGTGTTATTTTTTAGGACTGCGAGGAGTATATGAGCTCTGACAGCTCTGATTTTTATGACAGCAGTCGCAGTATTGAGTCAGTACAGGAGACAACAGTCTTTTCCTATATTGCGGAGGTGAGCATGGAGTCACCCAGTGATGGCACTCAAGAGTGAAGTGTTACAGATGAGTCAAGTGGCATATATTCATGCCACAGTATTGATGATTCTCATGATGACATTGAGTCATGTATGCGGCCAGAGATAACAGAGGGGTCTCAGATTGACGATGTTGATACTAGCATTGTGGCTACCTCTAAGGTTGGGTATGAGGATGATGAGTGCTACAATGAATCTGATTAACCATTTCAAATTTTGAGAGTTGACTCAGAGTTGTAATCTGATGGTGATGGGTCCCAAGATCCTTTTTTACAGGGACTCACAGATGAGGATGGGGAAGCATATGAGTGGCATGAGTTTGTTACAGCCAGGGCTTCCACTTCTTTAGATGAGGTGTTTGTAGAGGTACCCAGTGACAATATCTCGTCAGTGGACATGTGCGAGGTTGTTAGCGCACATGAGGGGACTGATCATGAGGTGAGTTGGGTAGATACAGATTCCTACCACAGTGTGATTAGTGAGACTGAGAGTGTACAGGAGAGCCAGGGCATGCAAGACATTTTGTGTCCGGACAGTTGAGGGTGAGCGACAGAGATATGTCTTCATCTCTTGAGCATTATGATGTTATCCGGCATATGTTGGTTGTTTACGATTGGGGTGCTCCTATGACAGATGAGCACGATGGTAGTTACCTTTCCCTAGTAAAGATTCATTCACTTCGAGAGGCTATTAGGATTCTGAGGCAGAGCTATGTTTAGTTGGCAGCTAACAAGGAGCACCTGTTATGAGGTGTTGTTAGGGAAAGAGAAGGTAGTTGAGCTCACCCATGAGCTTCAGGCAACTGTTGGGGTGTTAGATAGCACCCAGTTGGCTCTTCAGGAGTCTCAATTGCAGTTGGGAGAGGTGACTGTGGAGTTGGAGCAGATTCAGTTTGTGCCAGCCATAGATCCAGTTCAGCTACATATAGTAGTGGTTGGTGGTGAGTTGGCTTTCACAGTTAGCAGTGATGGATGCGTTGGGGACACAATTACATCCATCCTTGAGACAGGTGCAGTAGACACAGAGGAGGTGAGTGCTTCAGTGGAGGACTGTAAAGAGTCTTGTGGTACCAGTTCCTCCAGTTATTAGCATGATGATGGATGATACGGAGTAGGTTGTTGAGAGGCCTAAGGTGGCAAGAGTGGATTTGTCAGAGAGTTGTTTGCCAGTTTCTAACACTACTCCCCTTGATTCACAAGACATGGACAGGGTATCATCTGGTTTGGAGACAAGCTCTCATGATAATTTGTTTCCTTCTGCCAGAAGCAAATCTATTCCTTCATCTCATACAACTGATAGCGATAGGCTGTTGGTAGTGTCGCAGTTTCAGAGAGATCGGCAGTGGATTGCACGCGAGCAGGTTGATGCTGCTTCTTATAATTTCTACTGCACGGAATCGTTCATGGAATACTTGCTTGAGAGTCCACTTTTGCAGGAGGGACCTTTCAGGGCTTCTGAGGATACACTCATCCAGGGTTCTCTCGGTATTTAGATGTTAGTGGGAAAGATTGTAGATACTTTGACTACAATGCTTCCTCACAGGGATTTTGGGGTTGGGTTTGCTAAGTGGGTTACCTAGGATCTTGCCCAACCAGTTGTTCAGAGTCAGAGATTGGAGCCATCTCTTGATTCTCGGTTTGTTATGGATGAGCCTCTGACAGAGATTGGAGCATTTCACCATGATTACACAATGAGGAGCGCTCATTATTTCTCTTTTGACCCACCGATTGAGGATTTCATTGCACGTTGATGTGGGTTGGCTCCAGGGTTATACCATCCTTTATGGGATGGGTTTTCTCCATCTGCAGTTGATGGGGTTAGTTTCTACAAGTTAGCAAGAGGTTACTTGCAGGGCCAACATATCTGTGATGATTTTACAGAGGATGGATATCTAGGTTATTGGAGTACTTGTTCCTGTAGCACAGATGGGCTTCATACACAGCAAATTGGTAGGGTGTGCAGGGAGCTCTGGTTTGTCAGATGGCTTTGGATATTCATTTTTCCATGTTATGGATGGTTGAGTTTCATCTCTATTGGGATCTAGGCAGTGACCGGTTTGGCACTGTAGATTGTGTGGATCGCTATGGTTGGCATGGTGACAGTGTGTTTGGTTAGCTCAGTGGATGGTGATTTCATCACGGGAATTTGTAGGTGATCGCAGGGACATTATACCATACTATCCTTGGGATCCAAGTGGACTTTTGTGTTTTGTTTTATGAGATTGCTTGGGGACAAGCAATTTCAGGAAGGGAGGCTGTATTGTCCCCGTTTTTAGGCGCATGGGATTAGCTTATTTCTGCGACCCTCGTAGGCTAATCAAGATGTTAGAGGGGGTCGTGTGGCAGAGTCAGTAGTCAGTTTCCACTATGGAGGTCTATGATGCCAAGATTGCTCTTCGTTTGAGTCAGGTTGACACACTTACTATTTAAAATAAGCGTTTATTTTGGGATCGTCTTAGTTTCTATTTTTAGCAAGGTGCCAGAGCAATGGTATCAGGGGAGTATGGAAAACACTTGCAGAGCTTCCAGTTTGAGGGACTTACTATTTATAGTAAGTCTATTTTTGGCAAGGCATTATGACATCTGGCTCAAGCAGTGAACTTGGCATTTGCAAGTCTTTCATCTGGAGGAATTAATAACCTATCTGTTAATCAATGTTATATTAATTAATTAATAATTAAAAGAGCTTGTTATTTATTGCCAAGTTATTAAATGTTTTCTTATAAAGTCTTGGAGAGAAATACAATTAAATATTATATTTCAAACTCATGAAATGCAATTGGGAGGAAAAGCTAAGTATTGCTTTTAAGTTATGCAAAGTGTGTGCAGCTGAAAATTCGATTTCTTTTGGGAGATTATAAAAGACTTGGAAGTGAAAATCGATTGGGCTATTCATTCATTCATGTTTATGGGAAAAAACTACATATTTGGCGTGAGCTTTGAGTGAGGGTTTCAGCAGTTCTGGAAGCTTGTAGAATTGTGAATTCTACAAGGCCTTGCACTTTGAATTGGTCTCAAAAAACAGTGAATTGTGCCTTTCAATGTTCTTGATCAGAGATAGTGGTTTACCACATGTTGGACGTATTGAGGGTTGGATATTACAGTCTGATTTCTTTAACGGCATGGAGACTTAGGAGAATCCACATTATTATACAATAGCAGCAGCGTTTTCAGTTAAGGCTGGCTGCATTGTTTACATAGCCGTGGGGGAGTCTAGAGGAGGTAGCATTGGTGATTGAAGGCCACAGTTGAGAGTTGGGCCGCAGCAAACACATTCAGCAAAGGACAAACATTTTTGGTAATGTTGTGCATCTTCCGGGATGTTATGATCAAGATCAGGTTCTACATAATTTGATAATGATGATTTGTATTATTAATTGTTACTTGTTTTTGCAAGCATGTCAATGTCAATTTTTGTTAATGAGAGGAACTATGTGCATAGTTTACATAGTCATTTGAATTTCTCGCATTGTATTAATCTATTTTCTCAAAATAATAAATTTGCAAAACATCAAACTTTCGAGAATTCTTTAATTCAGTGCTAGTTAAGGGTTAGAGCCAGGCAGGCTCTTTACAGAGTACACCCATGAGATAGCAACTCAATACGATAATGGGGAATGACTATTTCAACAGTCAATCCAAGTTGCATCAGATGGTATCATCAAGGACAACAACTTCGAATTCATATATTATGCATGAGTTGATGATCTTAATGTGACAAATTGCTAGAGCTGCGCATAGAAGATTTCAACAAGGACATCAGGTATGGTGTAAAGATCCTTTGTCCTCTACAGATAAGTATTTTCCCTAGGGCATCAGTACGAGTACAAGCAGCAGACTTCCATAAACTATTTTTCCCTGCCAAAAAATGGGGAAAGAGCACAACTGGTTGTTTATCTTCCTACATTCTTAGAATTTGGGTTTATGTTACAAATGTAACAAGAAGGGATCAAGGGGTTTCAGGGTGCCAAAAAATAAAATATTTACCCCAGAAAATATTTCAGATGAACAGGAAGAAGTTCCATATGGTCTTTATAGATAACAAGGGTCCTGATTTGGCTACTATTCAGCATATCTAGTTGGCCTTTCTACACCTCAGGCACTGCAAATTGTCATTGACTTGAACAATACTGATTATTTTATTGACAAGATATAGTCTAACCAGTTAAAATGCTTATCCTACCTATTCAAGAACTTTCAGGTGATGATCTGCAATGGAGGCAGAATTCTGTTGAACCCCTTATATGATGGGTTTCAGTTCAGTGCATCTATGCATATTGCCAGTCTTAACAGAGTGGACATCATATAAGGGATTCAATGAATTAAAACCCTAGCATTATATTTGAGAAGAATGGTTGCATAAGGATTCATTGCTCATTTTAGTTTTAACCAAAGTAACAAGAGACCCTGGCCAAACACAATTTGAGTTATGTCAGATATTGAATAATCATTCAATGTTTTTGAATAATTTTAACAAATTGTCATTTCCTTTTTGTTCAAAATTAAATAACATCAAAATTCTTGCAATCCAGAAAAAATACTTTTATTTGGCTTTTCACATTTGATTTTATATAATTTTCCAAAGTACGGATAGAAGAATCATTTATATTAACTTCGACAAATGCATACACAAAAACCCATTAAAGTTCCTCATTTCACTCCCCATGGTTTGTAATTCTAAAGACACTAGAACCATAGCTACTATGAGTACTTCAAGAGATCTCTTTTAGAACTGATATAAAAGCTGGATGTACAAATCATAATTTTGAGAGTTTTACAACCAAACAATGTTTCAAATTTAAATGTATTACCTGTGAACAATCACGACTATGCATTGGCTGGAATGCTAGCATATCAACTGAATCTAGCACCATCTTTTCCAAACTCTGAAGAAAATGAATTTCAAAGTAAGAAACATGCAAGTCATAATTCAACATATTTGAATTAGTTAAAAGATACATGCAAACAAGAGTACTAAAATATTCTAAAAATAAAGTTAGTGATATATAACATGCTAAATAATTGAGAATGTACTACAAGATGTATGTATGTGCATATGTGTATATACGTATAAATATATACACACACATATATAGCTACATCTACATTTATGGACCAACTCACCAAATTAATTGATTCTAGATCAACTCCACGACGTAGAGATCTTTCCCTACGCTTTGCAACTATCGTCTCCTTGCGATGTTTCTTCTTTGCACCTATTAAATGTGCATTTGATTAACATAGTCAAAAATACCATGTTAATGCAATACATATTCTTGCCATATTTTGTTTCTCACTTGAACTAGTTTTGGCATTTTAATATATAACTCTCAAAATAATTGAGGTTTTCATTACAGCACAACAATCATTGATCAGGTTACTCCTTTCCATTCAAAATAGATTGGCTTTTTGAAAAGCAATAATTTGATAAAGAGGGGCACTTAAAATGAACTTAACTATGCCTTCAATATGAAATTTTGCAAAATAAAAAATATTGACATATTAATTAGGCAACCATCTATCAATCTTTAAAAATACTAAATATTAATGAAAATGTTATGCAAGAGCACCTCAAGGGTTGGTCCAGCCATCAGCATCAAGCAAAATTAAATTTATGTCGCAAGTTTGGGTAATGGTAGTCTAACTCTATGTTTCCATGTGCAGAGGCAATCTCTACCCTTCAAAAATTCAAATTCAATTTCCCCCTCATTTGGATGTTCACCTCTTTTTGGAATCTCCAAAGGCCTAATTTGACACTTGTACGCTTGTTCACGGTACCACAAAAAAGACGAAGAATCACATTTTCTCATAAGGGCACTTGGGATGGTGGGCATCTTGCATGTTGCTTGGTAAATTTGCATGTCTCATTTGCATGTCATCTCCCTTGAACGGGGGGTGCCGAAACACACAAAAGTTGCAAATTGAGGGGAATCTTGCATGTCTTTTCTTAACTCTAATAACTAGGTGAGGAATGCATTTTCTTAGTCCTTTGACCTTGAGAATGGTGCCACTTGATAAAGGAGCTGCATTGACTTGGATTTGCAAGAAGGTAAGAAGACAATCTCAAGATTTTTGTCATTGATGTTAAGGTATATGAGCAAGATTATTGGAAAGACTGATTGTCATTGATGTCAAAGGAGCATTCATAATAACTTCGATGCCAAATGAGAGACCACCATCCAATACCATATAAACCCCAAGCATAACAGAGGGTTCAATATTTTATTGGGCTCCAATGGTTGCAATGGTGTTTAAAAGTTGATTACATCCACCATGACATACAAAGAAACCCTCCATGGTTGAGTGAGCATACAAAACCTGAAAGCTGAAGCATCTTGATATTAGCAAAACGATGGACAAGAAGTTTTAGATTATATGTGGATGATAATAGATAAAGATGCCAAAGAATGAAAAAAGCATTCTCATCAGGGGTCGTTTGATGCTTGTTCAAAGCATGTTGGAATATATGATGACCAATATCAACAACAAGAAATAAGACAAACTCGAGCAATCCATGTGTCTCAGCATCTCACAGATGATTGGAATAGAGAACTTCGATTATGATTGGCATTGAAAGACATATTAAGAGAAGAAGATGAACTAAGTCTTAACTGATTCATTAACAAGTTCACGCTGGTTGATTAGTTAAAGAAAAGATATATTTAACATGCTGGACATTTTTAAATGAGGAGAAAATGGAATTAAGGAGTGATCAGATTATAAAGAGACAGTGATTAATCATCAGAGATTATATTGAGAAAAGGAGAGCATCGATGCATATATTAACAAAGGCAGTAATTTACGAAGAGGAGAAAAATTTCTTTGGTAAAGCCAACAACTAAAGCTACGATTAATTAAAGGAAAGAGGCTAGGATCATATGATGAGATATTTCATTGAATACAAGTCAGCAATTAGATGCCTTAATGGCAAGAGAGCTAAGATTTAATATGCAGAAATTAAAAGAGCACTGATTAATAATTGAGAAGCTATTCATAAGAGGCAGCGATAGTTAATAAAACGTTGTATTAGACAAGAGAAACATAAGACAAATTAAGAAAAAGATAAATGCATATAGGACAAAAGTTGAATGACACAAAATAGCAAATAAGACAAACTAATCAAAAGCTACGATAAATATTTGGAAGGACAACAATTAACCTTACTAAAAGTTGGTAAATGAATTCAAAGTCATTTGATTTTAAGGCAGTAATTAAACTTTCAAAAGGCTACGATTAATAAAGTATTCAAAAGTCCAAAGTCAGGGATGACTTCTGAGATAGCAATCACTATTAAAATGCAATAAAAGCAATGATTAGTATTTTTGTGAAATGCTGCGATTAAAGCACGGAGAGATTGTGTGTTAAGAAGGGTGGCAATTGGTAAGGGTGCATCCTTTAATTTTTAAGTGGCGTCTTCTTTCAAAGGAACACAAAGATATAAAAAGAGATTGTGATTTGTGAGAAGAGATAGTAAGAATAATAATGTGATATCATTCTAAGAAGAGAATATCTGGAGCATTTTAAAGCGTGTGTGTGTGTGTGTGTGTGTGTGTGTGTGTACATGCGTGCGCGCGCGCGCGCGTGTGTGTGTGTGTGCAAGAGTGCAAGTGCAGAAATGAAAATATATCAATAGAGGGTATGAAGAAATAAAAGATATATCAGATCTACACATTCAGATCTGTACATGAAAGTAATAGAAGATCATCAAGGCAGATATAAAGAGGAATTGAAGGCGGATTTCTGAGTTTGAGAGTAGATTGAAGCAGATTTGTGAAAAAAAGACATACATGAACAAACTTATGAGGAGGTTATAGAAGACAATTGCAGATATATGAAGGCTTATTTTGACCAGATATAGAACCACTTCATAGCAGATTGTAAAGTAAGTTGTGGGGCAGATTCGAAGGTGTTGATGTTTTGTAGCTTTTGTCGGATAAATCCTATGAGATTATTGAAAATATATATATATTTTATTATGTGAGATATAATATATATAGATATATATCTCAACTAGCATTAGGAGAAATTAATATAATAATGATTCAGAGATATTACGTGTGTGTGTGTGTGTAGTTACATAATCAATTGTCATTATATAATCTCATAATAATGAATAGACATGTGCCATGAAGGGACATGTCTCTCCTATCCTCATTCTCAATATAAATGAAAGAGAGATTGCTGCATTTGGAAAACACATACAACATAGAGTGCTATTACATTTGCAGCTATCCTAAAACTTAACATGGTATCGGAGCCAGACTGCAAATGTAAGAGTAGTTTGTTGATGGTGAATGTGTGATTGTCTTAGAAAATACAGTCTCAATACAGGGACCATATCTCACAAATACACCGTTGGATTTTTCTTCATTTTGGATATGTTGGTGATAAACAAATTGCGAAGAATCTCACCGGAGCCATTGGAGAGAAAATGTGGGGTTCAAAAGTTATGACCGGCTATGTACGGGTCTGTGTGAAATCCAATGAGTGAAGTTGTGTTGCAGACTTTTGTCCACACCAAGTGCAAAGAATAAGGTCAAGTGAATTGTGGCAGAGTGTTAAGAAGCCAAAGGAGTGATTGAAGAGTTTGGTAGGGGTTGGTAGAGATTTTGGGCCCTAAGGCAAGGGTCTTTGGAAAACTCAATCTTTATAGACGTTTTCTGATTTGTTGCATATG
>MU223557.1:2221925-2243727 GCA_018584345.1 Thuja plicata | reverse complement strand
TGGTAGGGGTTGGTAGAGATTTTGGGCCCTAAGGCAAGGGTCTTTGGAAAACTCAATCTTTATAGACGTTTTCTGATTTGTTGCATATGGACCTTCATTGAAGCAACTTGTGTCAAGGATGTTGATGTGCAGATAAGTATTGATTATCCTTGAATATTACATTTATCTACTCATTGTAGTCTCTCTCTCATCTATATTTCTATATGTACTATAAGAGCTTTTTCCTTGATCTTTTACGGGGATGCTCTTGCACAAAAAGAAGATTTATATCAGATTCAGAGGGAGTCTGACACTTATGAGGTAACTTTGGACGAGGAACTCAGAAGATTGATATCAGATTCAAAGGGAGAATGACAGGTTGTCTTAAGCAATCTTGGATGAAAAGATCAACAGATTGATATCTGCTCAATGAGTTCTTCTCTGTGAGAGAAGTTCGAGATGAAATCCCTTGTTTCCACCCTCTGCGCTGAGGCATGGTGGATGTCATGTGTGTGACTCCATATTTTTAATGGGCCTGCCCCTGTGTACATCACGAGGAAGTGACGACTTCAAAATGATTATCACTTGTATTTGTAAAAGTTATTGGAAGATGACGATCTTACAATATCTTGATCTTCTATCATGATAGACATCTTATGATGGCTGAAACAGATCATGATAGATGATATCTTGCATGGTGGATTGAGTTCCTTAAACAGGCCATGATCTTCTATTATGATAGACATCTTATGATGGCTGAAATAGATCATGATAGATGATATGAATGTTCCTATGGTAAGTGCACATTACCTATGGACATTTGTTGAGTACTTGGTGGACATCATGAGACTTGATGTTGGTAGGCCATTACTCTGAGCACTTGGTGAATATCATGCGACTTGATATTCTACAGACCAATGCTCCCGATATCCTGAGATGATATCTTTATAAACTTTTGAGTACTTGGTGGACATCATGAGACTTGATGTTGGTAGGCCATTACTCTGAGTACTTGGTGAATATCATGCGACTTGATATTCTGTGGCCAATACTCCCATCATCATGAGATGATATTTTTATGAGTTATGGTGAATATCATGAGACTTGATATTCTTGGTCAGACCATATCTCTGATATCACAATGAGGTGATATCTAAAATAAAACTTTCACAATTACCTTTGTGTTGCTCTCTTGGATGGATTTTATCCTCCCTAGCTGAGAGGGAGTGTTGATGTTTTGTAGCTTCTGTCGGAAAAATCCTATGACTATTGAAAATATATATATTATTTATTATGTGAGATATAATATATATAGATATATATATCTAAAATAGTATTAGGAGAAATTAATATAATAATGATTCAGAGATATTACATGTGTGTGTGTGTGTGTGTGTATAATTTATGTAGTTACATAATCAATTGTCATTATATTAATCTCATAATAATGAATAGACATGTCTCATGAAGGGACATGTCTCTCCTATCCTCATTCTCAATAAAAATGAAAGCGAGATTGTTGCATTTGGAAAACATATACAACATAGAGTGCTATTACATTTGCAGCTATCCTAAAACTTAACAAAAGGTAATATAAGAGAAAGTATATAGCATAATTTGTGAAAATCAAGGACATCCATCATACTTTGTAAAAGCAACAGTCTAGGTGGAAATTTGAACTAGTGAAGCTAGTGCTTCATATGGTGAGGTCGGTGCCTCATATTGGTAAGTTGGTGCTAAATAATTGGTGAGTAGTTGCTGCCTACAAATTGTGAAGTGGGAGTTGGTGCTTCAAGTGGGTTGGTGTTCACAAACTAAGTTACGGGTTAGTGCAACTAATAGGTTGTTGCCTACAAACTTTGTAAAAGAAAAAGCATTAATTTGTCATGATTTTCTCTCATTAGGGTTTCCACGTATATCTTGTGTTATATTTGTGTTACTATTATGCAATGAATATGCTTTGAGATTAAGTTATATGTTGATGACACTAAGTTGAAAAAGTAAAAGTTTGTTGCTATGCTGATTGCTACTTTCAAAACCCAACGCCATTTTTTAAAGGGTTTATGCTTGCATTAAAAAGATGCAGTGATGTTGATGCTACAGACAACTTGTTGACCAACCATTGCCCTCATTTGTGTTGAGGACTGATTTTGAGCCATATGAAGTTCAAAGGTCATACGCTAGAGCTCTATGCTTAGAAGTTTGCTTCACCGATAGATTTTTTACATGCAAAGGAAGATCTTTTGGACACTTGCATGATTTTGCATCTGGATCACAGTGCCTACGGACAAGTACTCATCAATTTTATCCTTGCAGAAAACCTTATTTCAACAAAGATATTTTTTGCCCCGCTTCTCCTAGCAAATTGACTCTTGAAGGCAAATAGTCTTGGTGGCTTGATGGAATTTGTGTTGGGTCTCCATTACCATATTCGTGACCTCTTGCTCCAATGGAAAATTTTCCTTCTAATCTACTTCCAGTATTATGATATTTCAAAGTAATCACAGCGGCCTACAAATAGGGGATAGGTCATCACTTTTGGGTCTATTTTCACTTCTTTCATCTAGAGGAGTTTACATTTCTATTTCCATGATGGATGAACTTTATGTGTTCTTGTGTGTACTCGTGCAATATGTGTTGACCTATAATTTAAGGTTTCAAGGTCTTGTTGTAGGCTTGCACTCTTTGAGGGATAATTTCTGACAAGGGCTTTGTTAAATTTGAACCAGAATATGTATATACAGCAATAAACTGAAATCCAAAACATAAGGAACAGTAGACACAAAAGACTTATCTTGGGAAAACCCTCCACTTGAGGGTGAAAAACCCAGCCCACAAAATTATGATGCCTTTATTGAGTTCTCAAAACAAATACACTAATTTCTTGCTTATGATTGATGACATCAAAACAGTCCATCAATAAGCTTTATTCACTTCCTTTACAGATTGAACTCTTATACTGTACACAGAAAAATCCAAGAGTATCTTACAGATACTACTAATACTGAAGAATGATTTACAAACATATATCCATCACTCACGATTAGAATATCTGATAAAACACAGCATCAAGAATCTTACTTATTACAAAATGATATCAACATGCTTCAACCTCAGAATACTAACTGTTGTTTTCCTAGAGAGCTCACCAAAATTCTGTGCCGAAAACATAATAGTCTCTCACATAAGATACATTCCCCTTGAAAGACTAGGAGTCCATATCCTATAACTAAACTATCATCACCTTCATTAATATGTTGCCAATACAAAAGAGGCTCCCGCAGAATTGCAACAAACGTCAGTTACAAACATCGTCAATACACCCGATAGCATACATGGAACCATAACATGAACGGTCAACCATATTAAAAGCCACGAACCGTTAAAAGCAACCCATGATGAATACATGAAGCAAGTCATACGGTGAACTGCATCATGTCACGCTAACTTGGTGGTGAGGAAGATAGAAATAAAACATGAAGGAAGCAGCTCCCGTGTTGATGTTTATAGCTTCTATCAGTTAAAATGGTAATAATATTATGAGAAAATAAATAAATAATATATTAATATATATATATGATAATAATGGACATTATTACTATTATATATATATTAATATACGTATTTTACATTATCTCTTTATAATATTGAATTAAATAAACATCATTGAATTAATAATATTATTTACATCACAAATTAATATTACCGATTTGTATCGGTTATTCATATAATTACTGTCGTGTTATTAGTACCAATTTGATCGATTATACACAGCGCAATGTGTATTGGGCAAAGATACTGATTAATATCGGTTTTGTGGATATTGGCTAATACATTAAACGTTGAGTATTAATAATCAACGATTGGGCACTTAGTAATGATCGCACCATATAATCAGGTGCTATGAACAAATATTAAATCACCGGTGAGTTATCGGGTTGAAATGAATTGTTAATGACTTACGGTAATGTATTTATGATAACCGATTAGTGTTATTGGGTAGTAAGGGTTTGTTATAGGGACATGACATTATAGAGTCATGTCTCCTCAAGGAGACATGTCTCTATAATGGCATGTCTCACAAATACATATATATAGTCTTTAGTTGTTTGAGATAAGCATATACAACAAACAATGCAAGTCTCACTTATCCAATCTGCAAAATATCCATTAACATATTTGAATACATATAGTATTACTATATCAGTAATAAATAAATATATATCTTGTGATTAAATATACTACATATATTGAGGTTATATAAGAAAAATTAAAAGCCATATATTTTGATCTAAAATTTAACATCCTGAAAAAGAACATAGATGAACACCTAGACCATGATAAAGATGGTAACCACATAATAGGGACACGGCATGAGCACAACACAGAACAGCTCAAAAACTTGAAGGCACAACACGAGCATGAAAAGAGAGACATACAGATGAATGTTGAGTATTTTCTCAATACAAGCCAATGAAAAGAAACGAAATCATCTCTACAGCTCCAAAACATAACAGAGAAACAAGTATCATCATAGTCCATCTTCACAAGTATATTTCTGAGAAAACTCAAAGCGAATTACAGGTAAATGGTCTCTCACGCAGCTACAAAATCTTTAACACTCCCTCTTACCAAGAGAGAGATCATTAATATGTCATGGTGTCAAAGAGTTGCAACCAAAAAGTGTCAATAACAAAAAAAACAAAACTTATCAAAACATGATATTATCATCTTAGCATGACATTCACCATGGCTACTCCCAAAGGGTGAAGAAACACAGAAGTTAAATCATGGATTCTCTCACATGACATCCACCATGGCTACTCCCAGAGGGTGGATCCACCATAGCTACTCTCATAGGGTGGAACAAGGGCTTTCACCTCAAACTTCTCTCGCATAGAAGAATGCATTAACAAGGGCTTGCACCTCAAACTTCTCTTGCAGAGAAGAATGCATTAACAAGGGCTTGCACCTCAAACTTCTCTCGCAGAGAAGAATACATTAACATATATAAGAATCACTGGAGCTGAGACTCTCTCTCAACAAGAGCATCACTCTCCACAATACCAAGCTTATCTCAAAATTAACAAAAAATCAGTCTAGGAAGTGGCTTGGTGAGAATGTCCACTGTGTGTTCTTCTGTGCAAATGTACTTGAGCTCACGTGTTTTCCTTTGAACCATATCTCTTAAGTGGCTTGGTGAGAATGTCCACTGTGTGTTCTTCTGTGCAAATGTACTTGAGCTCACGTGTTTTCCTTTGAACCATATCTCTTAAGTATGGTACTTTATTTCTACATGCTTGGTTCTATCAAGGAAAACAGGATTAACCAAAAGCTTCACACAGCTTTGGTTATCACAAAGAATCACTGTAGGTTCCAAAGGTTGCCCAAACAATCCTGCAAGAAGTTTGTGAAGCCACCTGCTTCTCTTGCAGCCACACAAGCTGCAACATATTCCGCTTCAGTTGTACTCTGAGCAACACATGATTGATTCCTACTGCACCAGGAAATCATGGTTGAACCTAGGTTGAAACAACATCCTGAAGTGTTCTTTCTGTCAAGCACACAACCTGCCCAATCTGAATCGGAAAAAACCTGCAAGTTCAACTCTTCACAAAAAGAATATTTCAGACCATATCCCACTGTACCACGTACATATCTCAAAATGTGTTTGGTTGCAACGAGATGAGTCTGTCTTGGTTCACACATGAACTAACTCGAGTGTTAATAGCATAACATATATCAGGCCTAGTATTAACCAAATACTTTAATGAACCAATTAATTGTTTGTATATAGTGGGATCAACTAAATCTGAATTGGCTGTAACCTCAAGTAATTTTTTCAGATTTGCTTCCATAGGAGTTGCTATGGACTTACAGAATAACATACCAAATCTTTTCAAAATAGCAATAGAATATTTCCCTTGACTCGAGATAATCTCATTTGGTCTTTGCCATACCTCAAGTCCAAGGAAGTAGTGCATAAGTCCAAGATCTTTCATTTGAAATTCAGAAGCTAACTCCTTACATTTAATAATAAGATCATCTTCACCAATAAAAAAAAAATCATCAACATAAAGTACTAAGATTAAGCCATTATCATCAATTACCTTGAAATATAAATTTGGAACAGTGTCATTCCTTAGAAAGCCCAAGCTCAATAAATAATGATCATTTCTCTCATACCAAGCTCCTGGAACTTGCTTAAGGCCATACAAGGCCTTTTTCAATCTACACACATGTGGTTCCTTCTCATGAATCACAAAACCCTCTAGCTGCTCAATGAAAACTTCTTCAATTACCCCATTCAAGAATGTCGTCTTCACATCCATTTGATGAAGTTTCCATCCCTTAAGTGTTGCAACAACTATGATAGTCCTGATAGAAGTGTAACATACTTCAGGTGCAAAGGTATCTTCATAATCTATACCTTCCTTTTGAGAAAAAGTTGAAAAACCTCTAGCTACAAATCTAGCTTTATACCTTTCTACACTCTCATCAGTTGCATGTTTGATTTTAAACAACCACTTAGAAGAAACAACAGATTTACCTTGGGTCTAGGAACAATGTCCCACATGTCATTCTTGATTATGGATTGGTACTCCATCATGGAATCCTTCCATACTTGTTGATTTGAAGCCTCCTCAAAACTTGAAGGCTCAAATGCTATAATATGACTCATCAAAGCAACATATCCTACAAACTTATGAGGTCTTTTACTTTCCCTAAAAGTGCCACATGGGGCTACATATTTTTCAGCCTCTTGCATAGTATGTCTAGCCCATAATAGTCTCTTCTTATCAGTTGAAGCATTACTTGGACCTGCAGTAGTATCTATAGGATCAATAGAATCTTCTAACCCTGTAGTCTCCCTCTGAATCTCTGAAAGAGAATCCGGGACACCCGTATCCATATCTTGAGAATGCTTCAACCTCTCAGAATACTAACTGTTGTTTTCCTAGAGAGCTCACCAAAATTCTAAGTGCCAAAAACATAATAGTCTCTCACATAAGATACATCTGCCTTGAAAGACCGAAAGTCCATATGGTATAACTGAACCATCATCACCTTCATTATGACGTTGCCAATACGGAAGAGGCTCCTGCGGAATCGCAAGAGACGTCAGTTACAAACATTGCCAATACACCTGATAGCATACATGGAACCATAACATGAACGGTCAACCATATTGAAAGCCACAAACTGTTAAAAGCAACCCACGATGAATACATGAAGCCAAGTCATACAGTTAACTATGCCATGTCACGCTAACTTAGCGGTGAGGAAGATAGAAATAAAACATGAAGGAAGCAACTCCCGAAAAAGAACATAGATGAACGCCTAGACCATGATAAAGATGGTAACCGCATAATAGGGACACGGCATGAGCACGACACAAAACAGCTCGAAAAATTTAAGGCACAACACGAGCATGAAAGGAGAGACATGCAGATGAATGTTGAGTATTTTCTTAATACGAGCCAATGAAAAGAAACGAAATCATCTCTGCAGCTCCAAAACATAACAGAGAAACAAGTATCATCATAGTCCATCTTCACAAGTATATTTCTGAGAAAACTCAAAGCGGATTATTACAGGTAAATGGTCTCTCACGCAGCTACAAAATCTTTAACAGGCTTGAGCTGTGTTTGCTTGCTAAGTCACTATGTAATGTCCCCTTATGCAATCTCTTAGGGTTTTGACTAATTTCTTAGAATTCCAATTGCAAGAGAATTCTTTCTAACTATATCTTATACGCAATTATTTAGTTTGCCATAAATGAATGTTTGGTATAGTAACAATATTTTTATTAATGCAAACTTGGGCTTATCTTGATGTTATGTATGAATAATATTGCCAATAATTCTGATATACTCTTAATTCACTGCTAAAGAAATAGGAATTATCCTTGATCAACAATATAGACTATATAGAACAATACCTATACGCAAATGTCTTGACAAGGATTAATATATATATCAATGGAAATGACTTATTGACAATTTCTCAATCCAATCAAAATCAAGGATAGGAAGTGCTTTCAACAAGGATTATATATCGAAGTTGGAAGTATGGTGATAGTTGAGTTTGGATCTGATATCACAGATTGTAATGATCTCATGTTGATCACTAATATATTACTGATCTTAACGTGGATGTGATATGACTAGGCTGATTTGAAATTATATGCTGTTTCGGATATCTTCCTTGATGTATATGCAATTTGAATTATACTGATCTGAAAGCATAAATATATTGATCACTGTGCCTGATATCTTTCTTTATGTGAATGAGAGATGTTTCATGCTGATTGGTCTGTAAAGACCTTGAGATTTATTTGAACACTTGTCTGATATAATATCTTTGTAATGGCGATGATCCAATGTTGGCCCAATCTGCAATTGGCTTTCGCTGTTTCAGACGTAATACTTATTGTTTATGCAATGATTGTATTGCTATTCCTGATTGGGATCTCTATATTTATGTGATCTGGTTTCCCAGCCGATAGTGGATTACTTCCACTTGAATCTGAAGGAATAATCTGATTGAATAATGATTGAATGATGAATTTTTAATTGATTGATTGATAGCTGTTGCTAATTGGAACTTAATACTTCTGCTACGATCCTTGGCACTGTGTCTGAATATAGACTTTGTACTTATGCATCCATGTCTTATTATTTCTGTTGCTCAACTGAGCACTTCAGGCTTAGAATTAATATCAAAATCTTTCACATATATCCTTTTCTATCTCTCAAATTATCTTCTTCTTATACCTTCTTGTCTTCTTAGAGACATCTTCCTTCACCGAATAGTCACAACTTTTCAAACAAGACACATCTCTTCACAAACTTAATTTGTTCCAAATGAATAATTCTTGTTCATTGAGTATCGGTTAGCGTAATCTTTAATTGATATTAATCGCTGCTATTCATGATGACAATTGCACTAAATCTGAGTATTTATTGCTTCCTTTCTTAATACACTGCCAAATTGCTTACTTATCCTTCTTGTGATTGTTGCTGTCCAATAACTCTTAATTGTTCATCTTCAACCTTACCTTAACAAAATGTACTTGATCCTATCCAACTTGTATCTCTTGATGAATCAGCCGGGATACTTAAATAAATTGTATTGCTTGAACAACCTGCTTGAAGTTGCTTCTAACTCTTCTTTTTTATTGTTATCAACCAGCATACATTTGCAATCATTTTACATTGTTGCAAATTTTCACAACTACGAAATCGGCTTGGTAGGATCAATATCCCTATATTAGAAACAATCATCAAAGTCTTCTTTAATATAATTGTTGTCGTATTTATTTCTTAATTCTCTTTTTGATCATTGTTTATAGTTCCTAAGTAGCCGATCCTAATTCTGGTTCAGATTCGGGTTCGAATTCGGATTCGGATTTGGATTCCAGGATTCAGCAAAAGAAATTTTTGAGTGAGTTCCGGTACCGTGGGTATATATATGGGCATTTTCAATATACATACATATATATATATATATATATATATATATATATATATATGTATGTATATTCATAGATTCACACATGTAACATGTCAATGTTCATTCATCATTGGTTCAAAACTTCAAACATATAATAATAATAATATGTTAGAAGTGTGATGCTCATTAAATGATAAATCATAAATCCATAATTGCCAATAAAATGATAAATAAAATACCTCATATATGTTTATATCATATTCATACTTTGCAAAAGTCTCAAAATGTAATTACACAATGAAAATTTAAATTACAAGCCATATTTCATATTTAAAAATTAATATCCAAATTCATCTTCATCATCTTCATAGGAATCAAGGTCAACATTTGGTTCCACTTCAACTTCATTTGAACCAACAGTCGTGCCACTCCCTGTGTCCATGTCATGTGAAACAGCTGCCTCTTGTTCATCTACAAAGACTTGGGCAAGTTGTGCAACTGTGGCATCTAAATGAGCACACTTTGGGACTTGATCCCAATTCCTTATCACACCCTCACAGTAGTTTGTTTTCTTATGTGACAATAGGCGAAGGTTGGAGTGTATGAAGATGAAACCCTCTGCTTTTTGGCACCCAAACGATTGTGCTTAACCAAGTGGATGACGGAGTTTGTCATGTGAAATAGCTGCCTCTTGTTCATCTACAAAGACTTGGGCAAGTTGTGCAACCGTAGCATCTAAATCAGCACACTCTAGGACTAGATCCCAATTCCTTGTCACACCCTCACAGTAGTTTGTTTTCTTATGTGACAATAGGCAAAGGTTGGAGTGTATGAAGATGAAATCCTCTGCTTTTTGGCACCCAAACGATTGTGCTTAACCGAGTGGATGACGGAGTATGTACTCCAATTCCGCTCAGATGAAGAGCTTGCAACCTATTGAGTTAGCATACAACATTTACATTTAGTATTTAATTTCAATATGATAGCATCATGATAAAATAAAAAACAATAAAATAACAAATAAAAAAGATACATACTTGAGCGAGAACTTCAATTGCAAGAGGCTGCAAGAAAATGAAGAGTTGACCATGTACATACCACCATTCATCAACATCCATCCTATATTGAGCATGAAGAGTAGTAGCATCATGATATTTGGTAGATGCAAATTGGGCAAACTCGATGAGGACAATATTTCGAGTTTCATCATCATCGTATATCTTTGTAAATGCAGCCTTGTAACCAGGAGCAACCTCTGCATCTCTATATGGTGCCACCCTATTTGGTTGTGAAACCGTCTCTTGGCTATAAAACGTTGGCGACAAAGCATATGCCAATATATGTAAGGGGGTGGTCATCTTGTTCCAACGATCAGCAATAATTTTTCCACAACTTTGAAAAATGTATCTATATATTCCTTGCCCACTATTATTGTTTTTATGTGCTCCACCATGGTCTCCATGCCATCATAAATTTCACCCAAACATGGGTGATCAATATCAGCAAACCTAATCATGCTCATGATGGGCTCGGTGAATTCCAAAACAAATTAGGCGCAATCCCACCATCCATCATCAAGGATCAATGCTTTTACTTTTTGGGCTTTTCCTATGTTTGATTGCCTCCATACACTCCACAAAAGTGTTGATAACCATAGCACTCAAGGCCTCTCGTACCTTCACAAGTCGTCTTAAGATGATTGTGTGAGATGCAAATCACGTTTCAACAACCTATGATGGCATAAAACATACATGTCATATATCAAGTTCATCTATAAAAAAAATGTAAAATTTAAAATTTAAAACCAAAAAATAAAATATAAAAACAAACTTAAATTACCTTTAACAACTACAATGCAAAGGTCTTGAATAGGGTTTGTGTCATGTGATGACTAGTCACAAACATTTATATCTCCTCAGCCTCCGTGTAAATTGTATTGACCCATTCAATTTGAATGCCAGTCTTTTGCATGATTAAATTGAGTGAGTGGACTGTGCATGGTGTGCACAAAATGTGATTATACGTGGCCTCCAGTATAACCGCAACAGCCCTACAATTTTTAGCATTGTCCGTTATGACTTAGACAACATTTGCAGCCCCCACCATCTCAATTAATTCCATGAGGATATTGGCAATGAAACTTGCATCTTTCACTTGCCCCTCACAATTCATTGCCTTCAAGAACATCGCCCCTTTAGGTGACACTACTATAACATTGATCAAAGGCCTATTCTTGCAATCTTTCCATCCATTAGAAATGATGGACACACCTGTTTCCGCCCATGTATCCTTGATCATCCTCAATTGTGTCTCTACCAAGGCTTTCTCCTTCGACAATAAGGTGGTTCGCACCTTTTCAAACCCAGGTTAACATAATCAGCAGGTGCCTTACAAAGGGTAGTCATCATCTCCCACCAATAAGGTGATCTAATAAGCTTGAATGGAAGCCCATTCACATATAAGCAATGAGCAATACTTTGATCAGAAACATCTCTCATGTCATTTTTAAAAGCCATATCCAATGGGCCCCTTTTCCATGGAACATTTTGTGGTTCAGAAGGTGGTGGCATAGGCAAGAAAGGATGTGGGCCAGCAGTTTTTACCAAGCCACTAGGAGGTCTCCTCAAGCCTGTTTGGGCAGGGGATGGAGTAGTCATTGTCTTTCTTCTATTGGTTCTCCTATTAGCTCGTCTTGTTCTCTAGCATATTGCAAGATTAAATGCGTTGGCAACATGTTCTCAGCTTCCCCCTTACAAGGTTCCATTCCTCTTCTAGTGTTGGGAATGAAGTGAGGTTTCACTCGCTAGTATGAGATCAAATACTCTACGTTGCAATGGTTACACCGCCAAATATAACTCCCACCACCAGGCACTACCTTAATCATTGTTGTGGAACGCCAAAGCAATGAACCTGCATCAATTTTAAAAGGGTTTGCCCCGGCAACTGAACTAGAGCTTCCACTTGCACTTCTAGCCATTTTGTTTGACTCTAAACAATGAACCTAAAATGGAAAAGAAAACTAAACACATTATTGCAAAAAAAAATTGAAAAAAAATCGGTATTATAACCCCTTAATATGCATACAAAGTATAAAAAAAGTAATTAAACTTGTAAAAAAAAATGAAATTTAAAAAAATATTGAAAAATTCATTAAAAACTTGAACAAAATGAAAATCCACTTACGTTTGACCACTACATCTGCCTTTGCCAATGATTCCTAAGTCTTTGATCCGAGTCTTAGTCCTCTGTAGCATTCACCTTCGAAAAACATGCTATAGCTGTAGAACAAAGCAAAAATGGTGGAAAATGCTTGAGAGATGAATAAAAATCATCAAATGACCAAATGCATGCTTTATTGGTTGAAATTAGTGTGTATATGCCTTTTAGATTTAAATAAATAAATAAAGAATGTGCCTGTGGGCCCATTTTTGGGCACCCCGCAGCCTTGGATTCCCACAGATCCATCAAGATTCCGACAAGATTCCGGACAGGAATCCAAATTCTTTGTGGATTATGCACTGCAGAATCCACAGACAATCTGGATTCCTGTCCAAAATCCTATTGGAATCCGAGCATAATCAGAATCAGCCTCACACTAGAACCAGGATCCGAGGCTAAACAGGGGGATCTCGTAACTTAGGTTATTAAATCTTAGCACTGCTATCACAAAGTTATCATTCTAAACATTAGTAAAGTCAATGTAAGCTATCTATTCTTAGCAAAGCAATGTCGTTGTGTGGATAAGATCAACATATCTTCCTAAGGCAACTTGACCGCAGTCTAGATACAATGGTATTCTGGTAAATGGAATACTTCCACATTGCAATAAAAACCTATTCTTTAACATCAATGCCTTGTTCATCAATTTAGTGGCCTTTGGCTTTTAATATTCAATAGGGTTATTACACACTAGATCCACATTCTTGGAGACGAGATATATGTAAGTCACCATATATACAAGGATTTAATACTAGTCAGGACATGTCCTTGAACGACTTGTGTACAGGGCTGCTTGAATGTATCCTAAGGTATCAAACAATACCTGAATGTATCTCTTCATTGCAAGTACTAAAGAACTAATGCATTGTATGTAAGATCGTGTATCAAGCCAAAAGAGAGTACAGTCTCAAACCCCCTTCGTGAGACCATCACTCCTCAAACCATCTTACAAGCTCCATTGCAAAGACTAACTACAAACCCACATTATTCAATTTACTTATAGATAACAAGCTCGGTGCCAAACTAAGGATATGTAGGACTCCAATAGCCCTTTTGATCCTCCCATCAAAAAATCAAATCTTAATTCTCCCACGTCCAACTATGCTAAGATATAAGGGGAATAGCAAAACGATAAGATAATACCACCAAAAAGTAGTGCCCAAATTCCCTAGTCAATTCGAGAACAAGGATCCTAAAAAAGGGCACAGTCCCTCAAACCCCACTAGGGACTTCTATCCCCACACCCTCTGGTTTTCAAAAGCAGAAAAATTAAATTTGTTTTGGGTTGCACTAGATGGAAAAGCACCACTTTTTCCCCTAATTTGATTTGATATAACAAAAATGGCATCTTTCTCTGTTATGAATATTTCAGTGATATTTAGTTTACTGTGTTTTTCCCAACTAAATCCCATGTAATTGAATTCAGTTTATGCTTTTGGTTTTCCTTTCCCAAAATCATGCCCTGGCTAAAATACAGTAGCACTCTTGAGAAGACCACTTTAAGGCATAAAAAATTACTCTTTGACCAATTAAAATCACCACACTACGAAAATTGAGAGAATTCTGAGGAGGAATCACCATATGTTGTGCCTAATGCAATGGCAAAATTCTCTTTCTGCATTATGATTAAGCTTTTCATCTTTGCTCTTTCTTTTTTCATTTTTGAATATCTTTCTTTTTTACTTTTTTCTCTTTATATACAAAAAATAAAAACGCATGTCTATACATCTTGATATATAGTTAGTTTCAGGAAATTAATAAGCATTATTGTGCAAATTATAAAAGCCAAGCCCCATTATCATCCAAAACAAGAACATCATTGTAGTGCTTCTGTTACAAAACGTTAGAAGTAATTGATATGCTAACCAGTCAAAATAAGATGTTTAACTCATCTATTCATATTATTAACCACAACCAACATAGTGACCTGCAATCTAAGTTGTTATCTTGATGTGTTAGCAAAAGCTGGTCTAGAAGCACGTTATAATTTTTAATTTGCATCTCTAAGCGGCATGCTCAAAATTGACTATTAATATACTTACATTAACTGTCCAAAGGTATAATTTGTAATGTAAGAATCAACAAAATCATCAAAAATTTGCCTGGTCAATCTTGAGGACAGGCTCAAACCTTGTGTCCTAGACACCAAAAAGCAATTCATCATGGATAAGTAAATGCTTTACAGTGGAAAACAAATTGAAGTTCTTATTTTTACTAGAGGAATTCAAAAAACGACTAATTTAGACCATGAGCATTAAAGAGCTTCATTGGTGATCAAAATTTGCATTATTTTACTTCTCAAAATGTCATTTAATGTTAAGCTTTCTAATACTACAAAGAAAACAATCATAGCAATCTTCTACCAATGTGTAATTATGCATTCTCTGCTCATTTTTACCATTTCTGCCGTATTGTTTTAAACAGATTGAGGGCTGCTTAAATTTCCTCAATTAATTTCTTCCATACAAATTGCCACAAATATGTTCTGAAATTTCAGAAGAATTATTAATGAGGTAACCTGATCTAAAACTAGGACAATACAATTAAGTATTTAACACTCATTTTATCATACTCAAAACCTTTTCAAAATATAAACAAGCAATGTACTATATATTTCAGTACTGAACTAGAAAAAAGAATTGCTTCAGGAAAGGATTGTAATAAGACTGAAATTGGAAACATGGAAGAAACCAAGGTAAAGTTACCTGGAACTCCCTTATCTTTATTGTTTTTCTGAACAACTGGCCAAGTATGAGGAGCATGGGCAGACTTGTTCTTCTTCTTGTTTGAAGGAGTTCTGAAATCTTTTGAAAGTACAATACCGGCAAGACTTTTTTCAATGCTATCTTGATGATTAATTGCTTCTTGACCATCCATGTCATCTTTTCTAAAACTTTTATTGCCCAAGTGTGTGTGAATCTTTGCTTCTGATCCATCACTATCTAGCTCCCTAAGCTTTTCCATCTTTATACCACAGACTTCATTAGCGATAGATTTTCTGAAGCTCCCTTTCTCTGAGCTACATCTTTCTGTCAGATTTTCAAATGTGTTTTGCCCACCGTCTGCCTCATCACTGCTTTCGGAATCTATGGATTCCTCATCAGTGCTTTCTGACATTTCTCCATGGGATAGCTGTTCTAATGCACCTCTATCCAGTAACCACTCAGCTTTTAGCAATTCAGAATAACTGCCACCCAATCCCTCAAAATAGTCTAGTGCTGTTTCATCATCTATATCAGACCCGATTTCATAGTACTCTGAGGACTCAGATTGAGATAACACATCAGTATAGCTGGTGGAAGAAATCTCTCCATTCATTTCCCTTGGTTCACCCACTATTTCACTGCTGAGCTGACCACAGCTTTTTGAACTGCCTTCCTCATATTGATCTAGCATCACACTATCAGCCCCTTCTGGAACAGAAACATCTGTAGTATAAATACGTGCACCTCCAATAACCAAAAATCCTTCATTTTCATTTTTGTCTGTGCTTGTCTCCTTTTTCCATTTCCCTTGCTTCCAATATCTACCCTTTTTCTTCTTTTTCCGGTTAGATGTCTGTTGTGCTCTATTAGTTTGTCCACCTTTGCACTCTTCATCAGGTAATTCCAGATACTCTTCAGCTGGAGATGATATTGCCTTCTCTAAGTGATATCCTAATCCTGGCCTAGTTTCTTCATTTAATACAATATCTGTGCTTCTATGATATATGGCAGATTCAGATGTGAGCCCCTTACCAGGATTTTTGTCAAGAAAAACTGCAACATGAGTTTCTGAAGAAGGAAGAACAGTTACCGGACAAATTTTGTTAGATGGTGTAGAGATTGTAGAAACTTCCACTTCTTGTGCTGAATCAATAGCCTTCAGATAATCTTCAGCTGGAGATAGTATTGCCCTCCCCAAAGGGTATCCTGATCCTGGCCTAGTTTCTTCATTTAATTCAATATCTGTGCTTCTATGATATGTAGCAGATTCGGAGGTGAGCCCCTTACTAGGATTTTTGTCAAGAAAAACTGCAACTTGTGTTTCAGAAGAAGGAAGAACAGTTACTGGACAAATTGTGTTACATGTTGTAGAGATTGCAGTAACTTTCACTTCTGCTGCTGAATCAATAATGCCCAGAGACTGATGCTTGGAAGCATGGAGTGCACTAGAGTTTCCATCAAAACCCTGTAAATAATGGTATTTTAATTTTTTTGATGAGTTGAACTGGACCAGTTTGCACTATGTAACAAAGAAATCTGAGCAAATGCATAACACAACATAATCTAATGTCATAGATGATGAGATGAAAAAGTTTAAAGATCAAGTTCTAAAGGATATTCATAAGAATTTGAACACATATTGTATGCATAGCTAAACCACAAAATGGTGAGCAAAAACCATCCATACAGCTATTGCTATGCAGGAAAAAAAATTGTTTTCAACATCAAACCTTGCTTTCAACAGAAAAGTGTGCATTTTATACCAAACCAAATGAAGGAGAATTCGTTGCAGTCTCCACATCAGAATAACCATAGCTGATAGAATGGGAGTCTACTATGACCTCCACATCAGGGTAACTGTAGCTGATAGCATTATTGTTCTTATGTAACATGTGAGGCCTGTTATGACTATCTTTCAGCCCTTGTCGTCTACCCCTCCCAGAATTAGAAGCACTGGGTCTCTGAGAATTAACAGGGCACTGCATGCTCGTTCTACCACTTTCTGCAATATAAACCATAGTGGTAAGGAGCATGGCATTTCAAAGCTAAGATCACAAATTGATAAGTACAAACTCCCATGCAATCATGACTCGGACAAATGGTGGCATATTGAATTTGTGCCCAAAAAGGAAAAATAAACAATTTAAATAACAAATTAGTGATTTTTTATTTCAACGATTTCAACACAAAGATGCATCCTCAGGCCCAACAAAAGTAGAAAAAAACAATAAAGACAAAATGCTAAGACCAATAGGCCCAAAAGGTGTGACCAAATTGGTAAAGACTGAGAATTACAATATGAAGACCAAAGCTCAACTCTCACCCCAAGAACCATTGAGCACGCTACTGGTTAAAATGTACAAGCATATAAAAGTGTGTGAAAACGGGCTTGGGCAATAGGCCCCCAATTGTATCTCATTGTCCAGGAGCCCGATAACCTTCATTAACCAACCAATAAGTTAATAACTAGTCCCCAATGACTAACTTGGCTTTGCATCAGCATCATAGAACATTGTCAGCAAAAGAAAAAAGTATGATAAACAGAAAGTCATAATGCAGAAAGAAGGGCTCAATAATGAGTTGATAGAAACTGGAAAATGAAATTGTTCCATCCAAAAAATAAAAATAAAATAAAATGTCATATTCAAATCCATAACGAATGAAAATAAAAAGCAGATGTTTATAGAAAATATTTGGGATGAAAAAGCATTCGACAAGTAAAGAGTTGGCAATGTAGGAGCTGAAGATTAGCTCAACAACCCAGGATCACTTGCAAAAACAAAGATAACCTTCCACAAGAGAGTATGCAAGGAATGAGCTTTCTCGATATTAAGATCTATGAGATACAATCTTCTGATCTATATGATACAAAGTGTACAATGGCCTTGCTTATTTGAGGGCTAGGATTAGACAAGATGAAGACACGTGTACTTAAGCAAATAATAAATGACCTAGGACACAAGAAATAAATGAGATAAGATCTCTTTGACAACTAAGACTTCTAGAAAGACTCCTAGAACCTAAGTTCACTTAACATATGGATATAACCCACAAATTGATTAATTAGGTAATACCGTATTCACACCAACAACCCCATTAAGTGCAACTTCGGGAGGTAAAAATCAATGCAAATGACGCAAGGATGTAAAGATGATGCACAATGGGTTCTGAGTATGAGACCATTTAAGGTACCCATTTACAAAAGATCTCTCACAAACGGAATAAACGAGAAACACCACATGGGGAAAAACTCCTCTAAAGCATGGGTGTAAATTTTTGTTTTGGCATCTTGGGGAGGAATTCGTTGCTCTTTTCCACCAAAGATGGTCCCTATTATATGACACTTGCATATGACCCAAAGCGGTACTAGGGTTAGAGTGGCAAACACTAGACATTAGGCCTTTGGAAACTTGTTTTTGTAGTGTGACAATTATTGCACAAACCACAAATGGATCAGAAACTTAAAACATAGCCCAAAATTGAAATTCCTTGCTTTTATTAAATTCTCAAAAGTAAGTTGGTTTAGATTGAAAAGGGGGTATAGTGGGAAGGGGGTGGTTTGTGCAAATAAAATGTTTTACCTAACTAGTTCACCTAGTGGGTCATATTCACATGTTAAGTTTACTTAGGCCCTAGGAATCTTTCTAGAATCTTAGTTGTCTTGATGAAAACTTATCTTATCTCATTTACTTCTTATGTCCTAGCCTCCTAGGTAATTTTATATTTGTTTATGTTAGTTGTCTCTTGTCATAGGATTAAGACATGTGTCATGATCTTGTCTAATCCTATGCCTCAGCTTGCCTTTATAAGGCAAGCACCTCTAGCATTGTAAATCATCTAATCTAATCATCAAAATCAAATTGTATTCTAGATTTGGTGGACTAGCATCTTTTGTTGTTGCTTCTCTCCTGTCTATGTAGAGGTTATTTGGTGTTGCAAATTAAAGATCCTAGATGCTCACTTCAACATGGTATCAGAGAGTGAGTAATTCCTATAGGCAATTCTTTCAATTTCATGCATAAAGAAATATAAATAGCATACACCAATATTAAGAAAATTCATTAATGCTCTTACCAGAATACTGAATTCATACAAAAAATTAACTAAGAATTGAATAAAACTTCTAAAGGAAAAATCTAAATCATAAAAATTGAATAAGATTAGCTAAAAATAGCCAACTAGGCATATTAAAAAAATGCCAAAGATCATTTGTGCAAAGAAGAGACAAAAATGATAGAGACAAGAAATAGACATTCCCAAATGCAGAATCTCATCATTCAAATAAAAAATAGTTATAAAACACAAAATTGCAGAAAAATTCAACCCAAGGAAAGTAGTCTTCAAATCTCTACATTTCATAAATTAGGAAATTTAAGTTTGATTATCATAAAATATTATAGAAAAAACTATTAACATGTTAAATTGTGATCCTCGTGGTCAACTTCGCTAACTTTTATAATCATGATGCTATAATGCTAAAATTTCATAAGAATCATAAGTTGTAATTCATGGTCAATTTAGCTAGCTTTTATACTTTAGAGCCATCATAATGCAATAATGATAATATTTAATAAGAATTGTAACTTATAATTCATATGTTTTCCTTTAACCAATATAATTAGTGTAGCTCCATACTATCCAAAACAATTTTCATGTGTCTTTAAGCAATATTTATGATGGCTAAGTCTATTTCTCAAAAAAAGGTTATACAAAATAGCCAATTGAACAATTTAGTTTGAGTTTCCAAAAAAGTTACTATTATAAGAAAAAAAATGGCCAAATCCAATTTTTCAGATAATGGTTTTAAATTTGAAAATTCCTTTGGTTAAATTACATTGACTTTATTGAAAACAATGGTTTGAAACTTTTAAGTTGTTTTCAAAAGGGAAATGAATAATTTAACAAAAATTATGATTTTATTCAACAAATGGCCTAAGTTACCAACCAAGTCCCGAGCCGGTCTAAACACAGTTTGCGGTCCAGATCTAGTTCGTTGTCAAGTCAAAAAGGGTTCCAACCCTAGCTTGTGAGTCTGGCCCTAGCAAAACTGAGCAAACCTAGGATGAACTTTATCTCCAAAAACGCATTTTCGCCAAATATGGTGTGTTTAATATTTTTTTGACTTTTTATTTGTTTTTTATTGCAAAAAGGTTGTTTAGCCCCTTCAACCCTAATTTAAGACATACAAAACATTTAAAAGGCAAAACCAAACTCATTTATCACATGGTGAATAAAATACAAATATATTTTCCTCCATCGGTGAACCTATTTTCCTATTTTCCAATGACAAATAGAGTTGAAGATTGATCATTGAACACTCCAAGCTGGTTGTTGTGCTACTCCTACACATTTGCAAGTGTTTGCTTATTGTCAAAGAGATTGTAGAGGAAGAATTTTTCAAAGGAGGTAGGTTTTCTAAAGTTTTGAATTTTTCCTCTTACATTATCTTTACAAATGAACTCTTGTTTTGTTTTCTAGTTTTTCCTTCTGTTTTTTTTCAATAAATGTGTTGCTTATTGAGCTTGTTGTCTTAGGTATTACAATGGCAACCATTTCTAGCTCCATGAACCAACCCCACTTCAAAACAGACCCAAACTCTCCCCTATGGAAATATGTTAAAATGGTAACAACTTTGAGGTGATGGAGGTTGTGTTTGAATTTGCAGATCATTGTAAAGCTAGATATTTGAGCTCAAACAATCGAGTGAAAGGCCATTTGTGTAGGCTCACAAGACAAGGTATCAAAGTTTGTCTAGGAGAACTTGGCCCAACTGCTAAAGGCCTTCCAGATGAAGCCTTGGCATATATTGAAGAACAAGAAAAAGAAAACCAAGAATCAAGGCATAAATCAAATCATCCTTTGCTAAAGAAAGTATCTTGAGGGATGAATCCCCTCCACTGCCTTCTTATTTTGAACCTACTGAGAGCCATGCATTTTTGTCCATACATGAACAACCTATGGCCTCTACACATAAGGGATCAAAAAGACTGTTGGAAAAGGTGAAAGCCCTTGTTTACACCCTCTGGGATGAGCCATGGTGGATCCACTCCCTGAGATGAGTCAAGGTGGATGTCATGTGTGTGACTCCATGACTTTATGGGCCCACTCATCTTGTGTACATTTTTGAGAGGTGACGACTTCTTAGACAATGAACACTTGTATTTAATGTTACAAGGTGAAAATCTTGTAATGGAAATTCGTCATGGTAGAGATTTCATATGTCAGTGCACATACCATAATAGGGTTATATGTAAGGGAATGTAATGTTCCTTATTACTATATCCTCGTATCACGATCTGAGGTGATATAAAAATTGGGTATCACGATCTGAGGTGATTCCTCATGTCACGATCTGAGGTGATATGAAAATTAGGTATCACAATCTGAGGTGATTCCTCATGTCACGATCTGAGGTGATATGAAAATTAGGTATCACGATCTGA
>MU223557.1:2210363-2221482 GCA_018584345.1 Thuja plicata | reverse complement strand
TTTATTTTCTCTAGTTAAGAGGGAGTGTTGATGTTTTGTGTAGCTATTGTGAGGGTTATAAGTGTTGACAAGGGAGATCACTACACATTCTGTTTGATCATCCTCCCTAGCTAAGAGGGAGTGTTAATGTTTGTAGCTTCAGTCATATGATCATTTAGAATACATATAATACTTTAATATTGATTAATAATAATATATTGCATTTGTATATATATATATATATCACACACACATATATATATATTATATTATTAAATATATATTATTCTAATATAAAATTGATTAATGAAACATTAACAATTATAATGAATAGACATGTCCCGTTAAGGGACATGTCTCTCCTAGTGTCTCTCTCAATATAAATACAAGAAAGATTGTTGCATTTGAAACATACAGAAAATATATAGAGTGCTATTACATTTGCAGCTATCCTAAAACTTAACAATTTTCAACACTTGGCTTTGTGCTATGGCATTTTGGACGTGAGACCTAGGGTTTTGCTGCAAATTGGCCTCGGAGAGCGTAGCCTCTCTTTGATTCAATCTTTTCGAGGGTGTGAAAGATCATTTGAGGTTTGCTAATTGATGGCTTTATCTTAGAAGTCACATTGTGCTTGATTGGAGTTGTTTTATCGACATTTTCAGAGGTTACTTAAGAGCAGACAGAAGTTATTGAAGACAAGCATTGTTAAATTTCTCCATTGCTGGTTGTGCCTTCTTCATTGGCACGTGGGAATCATTAGTGTGCAGATTGGAAGTGATAATCTACAAAACATTTCAAGGATTTGATGACTTAATTGCTTTCATATATTAGACGGGGTTTGATGGTATTCTTTCTGTTGTATGACTGCTGCAAACTCTATACTTCATTCTGGCAACCATGAATGGCAAAGGGTTTCAAGGCATATCTTACCTGTAAGTTCATGAATTATAACTTTTTTAGATAATGTTGATTTAGATAATAGGGTATATTTTATCAACTGGGTTGTCAATAATATGTGAAAATACTGAGTATCTAAGCTGATATAAAAAAGTGTAATTTTCAGCTGTATATTCCTTATGTAATGTCCATTTTTTTGAGTTGAAATTATTATTGCAATATCTTCTATTTTGCTACATTATATTATTGTATCAAACATTGCAAATATATCAAAAAAAAACATAAAACCCAAAACAAAGACAAGCGAAAATTAGAAAAGTAAATATCCTATCAGGGGTGGGATATTACAAAAACACACATGGAGCATACACTTGAAAATACAAAGTATACACAGAATGTATGAAGACACAAAGTATACACGTGAATTATGAAGGCACAAAGCATACACAAAGTATACACATAGATGTATGAAGACACAGAGCAAAAATGAAGTATACAAGCATTGTTAGATTCCATCTGATTGACTAGAATGATTCCTTGTTTCATCTTTTACCCTGTAGGATGGCAAAATCATTCTCTGGTTTCATTTGTGATATCCCCTTCCTAATTTTCCCTAAAATCATTCTCTGATACCATTTGTGATGTCCCCTTCCTAATTTGCCCTAAAATCACAATTGCAACAAATAAGGGTCAGGGTTACATCTCACCAATTACATATCTTTGTCATAATGCACCTCGAAACTTGAATCTTGCAATCAAAAACAACATATACAAATATCCACACACACACACACACATATATATACAATTAGAGTTAGGCACCACATTATATTCATAGATTATCAATAATATTAAATAAGCATATTAGAGTTTGGAAGGAGAGACATGATGGGTCGGCTTGAAGCTATTTCTACACCAAGTCCAAGAGGGATGTCTAACATAGCCCTCTAACTTGCAAACTTGTACCTACTTTCCCTATCCTGCCTCATCTTCTAGAAAATACACACCATAATGTGGAGTTGGGGGGAGGTCGTAAGTGGGTTCCTCGGCTCTCTAGCGTAAAGTCCCTCTGGTCCATTCCATGACAACCTATTTTGCAGCTTTGGCAACCTTTGCTTACACCTCATGCCCTTCATACAAGATGAGATTCAAACAGTAGGCATAACTATTCTTTATTGCCATCTTGTGGAGTTTGGGGGGAGGTCGTAATGGGCTCCTTAGCTCTTTACCATGAAGATCATTTAGTTCGTTCTTGGACAGCCTATTATGCAACTTTTGGCAACCTCCTTTGCTTACACCTCAGGCCCTTCCTACGAGATGGGATGCGGAAATCAAGCAAATCCAATATTCTACCAAGAGCATTCATTTAAGGATCATCTATTATTCATATGCACATACCACAATAACTTGTAAGAAGGAAGGATGTTGAAGATGGCTGATCTGACATAATATCAACATTTTGATCTGAAGATAATTTCTTGGATGTAAATGCTGATCAATCTCTATGAATCAATCTTAGTCCTTTTGTGTGAACTTCATGTCGAGATTTCTTAAATAATCCTTAATGATTATATTTGTTGATGCAAGGGCCTGCTAAATGTATTAATTGTTGAATAATCTGCTCATGCCTTATACTTTGATTTGCCCTTTAAATGAGTACCAATTGCTGATTGAGTACTAATTAATTATCCCTTGATTTAAAGCACATTGTGTCCCCTTCAATGTTTGGAATGAATCCCCCTTTATACTTTATTGGTGGAAGGGTCACCACCTTTCATAAGGATTGAGTTACCACTTTCCATTGTTGCATTTTGAGAATAATATATTATTACCCAAATTGATCTCCTTGGATGTCCAATGTGAGAGAGAGTCGCACCTCTTCATCATGCCTGCCCTTTGCAATGGTTACAAACTTTCACAATTACCACCCTTTGAAAGAGTCACGACCCTTGATCATTTCTGCCCTTTGAAAAAGTCACAACCCTTCATAATTACATATCTTTCAAAGATTCATAACCCTTCATCATTGCTACCCTTGGAAAGAGTCACTTCCTTATTTTCTTCACATCCCTTTCTTCTTCCATTAATCCTTCTCTAATTCCTATGCTCTCCTCTTTCTTCCTTCCTCCATATCCCCTTTAAATGAACCCGCCTCCCTTTAATATCTTATGTTGAGACAGTCACAACTTTTCATTATGTGTCTCTTGACCTTTCATTAACTTAATTAACTTGTAATTATATTATCTTATATTTTATTATTATTTATCTATTTATTTATTTTCATATTCTAATTTTATTATGATTAATTATTATTGAATCCTATTTAAGAAAGGGGGCATTGCACCTATGTTGCACACTCCCTCAACCGAATGCTACAAAAAGTTGGCACCAAAATTGATTGGATCAATCATGTGTATGTAGACGCTCGAGAGATTCGAATGCTCGTCACCAACCGCCTTATGTCACAAGACATATTTTGAACATTCTTGAAATTGAAGGTACTGAAGGTAAGTTATATAATATATATGATTCAATTTAGTAAATTTATTTTGAATCTAAATTTTGTAAAAAAACAATCAAAAAGGTTGCTAAGACCCATTTTCCCTCTAACAAAATTGTGATAAGATGACTTGTGAAGGATTGTGAGGCACTTTCTAATATGGTTATCAGCCCAAATTGGTCCATTTGAAGGCAATCTAGTAGCGTAAGGGCAGAAAAGGTTAAGAAAATGATCCTGGATGACATTATTGTGTTGAGCATCTTCTCAGTTTCATTGAGCCCATATTGAGCATGATATGTTACACCAACATGGATAGGCCTTATTTAGGGGTGAGGTATATGATGGCATCAACTCAATGATTGAGACAATTAAAGTTATCATAATGCAAAAAGCAAGATCCTAAACAAAAATTCTTCAAAGAACTACACCAAGTCATTGTAGAGAGATGGAACAAAATGACCACTCCATCCAATCTTCTTGCCTCTACATTGAGCCCCAAATATTGTTTAATGTCGTAAATTTGCACCCTTGTGTAAATTATCATTATGTAAAGCTCCTACTTTAGCCAAAAAATAAAATTGCACGTAAGCCTCCATGTCCCTCCATTTTTCCTTTTCCTTTTCCAATTGGATTCTTAGCCACGCAGCTTAGTCGACACAAGATGCATGCACATTGTGGAGACATGTGTGGCAGGCATTCATCCCACGAACCTGCAGACGTGCATTGAGCCATTGAGACGTTACAACTACCACCCCTGTAATGTAATGCCTGCTACCACCACTCATCGATGTCAAGATTCTAACCAACAACTTAAAACTTCATCTTTTCCCCTCATTTGTTCTTCTTGGGTAATATCTTGCATTTTCTTATGTGTTTCTTCACTCTCTCTTCATCTTAATAGCACTCTCGTGCTTCTTTGGGCACGTTATTGTATTGGGACAGCTTACATTATCTTGGTTCCATCATCTTGGTCATCTTGCCTTCACTTCATCAAACTTTAGCTTTGTAGCTGTGAAGGGGAGTCACACTACCTCATTTACATTTTGTTCAGCATATAATAGTTCCTTATCTAAATCTTACAATATTATTGTCTTTATCTTTTAGTCTATTTATATTTGAGGTTACCTATCGTCATTATCTCGTCTACTCAAATGTTGTGGAGGTGGAAAAACCAAAGTAGGGCTTTGACTGAGGCAAGTCTCCAAACAACCACCCAACATTTTTCCTTGTGTCTGTGTGTTCAAGTTCGTTGGAAGAAGTGGAACAGCTAGTTGGATTCTTCTATCCTCTTCGGTTGTAAGTTCTTTCTCGCTTTCTATTCTCTTATATTGTATATATTTTCCATAGCAAAGTCATTCTTTGCGTTTTGTCATTAGACTCGTTTGTTTATGTTATTTCAATTTGTGTTTTAGGGTTTTGTCTCAATTTTTGTGCATTGTCTGGACGAACGCGCGCCGCACAGACTTCTTGTATCCACGTTGTCCTTGACTCACATTGGTCACCGAAGCAGTAAGCTTGCAGAGCTTGGCAGTTAACCTTCGTAGTGAGCTCTTTCATTTTTTATAGTCAAAACATTTCTATTAATTAGTGTTGTTAAGTTAATTGAGTTCTCTTATTCTCTGCATTTTATATCATTTAAACTTTAGAACTCATCTTCATCATTTGAGTTGTCTTGACTCCCTAGCTCACTAGAGCGCTAGTATAAGTGAGGTAACATAAGGGTTAGCTCATCCATTGAGATTTTAACCAGTCTCGAGGTTGGTGAACTTTCCCTTCTCCACATATTGAATCTCTTAGCTCTTTTCTAATGCCACAAGAGTTGCCCCATATAGTAATCCTCAAGTTGCTCAAGTGGTACAAGGTAGCACTTCATAGACTCTTCACTGAGCGTGACATGCAAGATGCAATGAGGGCTGAGTTAATGGGTTCTCATGCTCCAATGGTTGTAATCTTCATGCTATTTGGGACAAGTAAATGGTTGATGCTCATAGTTGGTGGTACTTCCAAAGCGAAACATACACACACCTACAACCTCTTCCAATCTGTTAGTTCAAATTTTTGCCTTTCTAAAATAGCTTTAAAAATGACTTGTAAATGCCCAGAATTGAAAGACAAAACTGAACCAACAGTTCGATAGGTCTCCGTTGAATAGATGATGTTCCTCTAAATTTTAGAGGTACAACTCTCTCTTATGATTTAATTTTGATTTTCAAGGTATGTTTTTAACCAGAAAGCAGGAAAGGCAAATTAACATCCAAGCATAACTATACAATAGCTGCAAAGAAAGATGTTAGACAATATTTGAAAGGAGATGATTTGACGCAAAGTTTCAATCACCCATGATGTGCTATGAAAGGACAGGGGAAGAATCCTCCTCAATACAAAACACAAAGTTTTCGATATAAAAGCATGATAACCATTTTGAGTAAGCAAATATCATAGAATACTGTCATAACACAATTTATTTCACAGTAAAGAAAAATATAGCAAATACACAACTTTGAACACATGCTTTCCCATTCAAGACAATTGCAAAGAAATCCATGACACAAAGTTTCAATTTATTTCTACTACCAAAAATAGCTACCTTTCCCAAAATATATCCCTCTGTCATCGGTTTCTTTATCATCCTTTCTTCAAAAAGTGATGAAATCCCTCTAGAAAAAAAGTTCCCCTCTTTTTCTTGGCCTCTTTAAGGCCTATATATACAAAAAAAAAGAGGCCTATATATACGAAAAGAGCCAAAATTGTTTCAATTACAAAAGTAACGGTCTTGAAAACGATTAGTATCAAGAAAGGAATTTTAAAATAGAAACAGTTTCAACAACTAAAATTACTAAGATTCCATGCATAATAAAATAAGGGAAATTATCATTTCTAGAGTGCGAGAGCCCATTCAGCTTCCAACTAAATTTCGATAAAAAGTTGATGAAACTCAGCATTCACTTCTTCCTCCATGACAAAGATGTCTCTGCGATATTCTGCATAACTGGTCTTTTCCTTCCATGCCACATGACGCAAGACAGATATGAGATTAAACAAGTTTGACTAAGGTCAATTCAAATTCGGTTGTACCACGAGCGCAAGTTCCTCATTCCACTCTTCTACAATTGCTGGAAGCACCATTCTGAGGACTAGTTGATCATTTTCAAAAAGGAATGAACTCGAAAATGCCACCACCTTTTTTGATAAACAAGCTTTTAAACTCATTTAATTATGACGGCAATTGATAGTAATTCTGGTTTGGAAAAACGTGTTGTCACCTCAGTAAATTCATTTGTTACACTTCAGCATTTAAAGGGACTGTACCATGTTAGATTAGAAGAGATTTGCATGAAAAGACGAGCCTTGCAACTTGGTCGGGAGTAAATGGAATTACCGCCCGAGACATATTGAAGGATCACGTGATTTTTGAACTCGAGCACCTTTACACATTCGGCAATCTGGATAAAAAGGTCTGACATCCCGATAAAGCACCTTCAATGTCGGGATCGCAAGAAACTAGAACACCAAAACTCAATTCAAAGTTGCCAAATGCCCGATAGTATGTTGAGTCAGAAGGTCGCCTAATATAAGAACTGTGGAACAATATCGGGAATTTTTTTGTTTCCAGACTTCGATGAAAACCCGATAACCCGACTTAACATGGGTATTTGAGACTCCTGAGTTTCCGATAGGATTATCATTAGTGAGGCAAGTTTGAAAGTTCAAAATTGGTGGGTTTCAAACTTAGGGTAACACAATCAAAATTTTATCCCAAGTACCTTTTAAATTTTGTTTCATATATATTTTAATTTTATAATTTCAATTTTTAGATTTTGTAACTCTTAACTCTCTAATTTTGTCTTAACAGGTTGTTGGTGCTGAAATTGGCCTTGCAGGGCCTGTCACTCTCTCTTTGTCTCTCCCTCAATCCATTTCATATTTATTTAGGAAGTTTACATAGGGTGTATGCCCTATAGAATTTTATCCCAAGTATCTTTTAAATTTTGTTTCATTTATATTTTAATTTTACAATTTAATTTTGTTGATGCATATACTCGCGATCAGATAAATTCATATTGTTAATGTTTGTAGCTTCAGTCGTATGATCATTAGAATACATATAATATATGTTGATTAATAAGATAATATATATGTTATATTATTATTAATCATATGAAACTTAATATTCAATATCAAATTATTATATTATTCTTAATTAATAATTGATTGATGAAACATTATAAGATTGATTAAATTATAATAAATGGGAAGAGGTGTGTCCTTTCTTATAAATAATAATGAATAGACATCCCATGAAGGGACATGTCTCTTCTAGCCTCATTCCCAATATAAATGAAAGAGAGATTGTTGCATTTGGAAAATACATACAACATAGAGTGCTATTACATTTGCAGCTATCCTAAAACTTAACATGGTATCAGAGCCAGATTGCAAATGTAAGAGTAGTTTATTGATGGTGAATGTGTGACTGTCTCAAAAAATACAGTCTCAATACAGGGACCATATCTCACAAATCCACAGTTGGATTTTTTTGAATTTTGGATATGTTCGTTAGAAACAAATTTTAAAGAATCTCACCGGAGCGATTGAAGAGAAAGTGTGGGGTTCAAAAGTTATGACAAACTGTGTACGGATCTATGTGAAATTCCTGAGAGCGACTTTCATTAAAGAGATATATTAATTTGTTATGATCGTGGTCAAGCATTAACAAAGAAGAATGTATTCAAGGAAGTGTGTCTCTTTATAGAAAGAAAGAATTAATTATAGAGTGTCACCTCTCTTGGAGCAATCAAATCATTTCACAAGAAGACATGGGTATTGTTCAACGATATAAGAGTGGGAATTGTACATTGTGGGGGGAATAATAACCAATGTTACGTTTCCATTTGAACCATCCTTATTGGAGAGTGAGAAAATGGTGATCATCCACTCTAGGTTGTCGCTCTGCATGAAGGTTGTCGACATGGCTAGCACGAACAACATTATGATCTCCTGCAGCGTGTTCACCACAAACAACTTCAAATTTTGATGAGAGTTGATATTTCCTATATGGGCTCACCTTACAAAAGGAAATATTTGAAACTTAAGATAAGTATTCCATATTTTATTAATGCACATGAATTATTGAGTTTGAAATTTATGCTATAATCTTGGCTAGTAAAATCTTGTATGCTTCTATCTTTGGTATTTCCGTATGAGATAGTTTAGTTTATAAGCTATTTGTAATCTCTCTCCGACATACCTTCAGGACAGAAGCACAAGAAATTGTTTTTAGAGGGAGTCTGACTCTTCAGAGGTAACTTTGGACGAGGAGCTAAGAAGATTGATATCAGACTCAGAGGGAGTCTAACAATTCATCTTAAGCAATCTTGGATGATCAACAGATTGATATTTGCTCAATGAGTTCTTCTCTGTGAGAGAAGTTCGAGGTGAAATCCCTTGTTTTCACCCTCTGCGCTTAGGCATGATGGATGTCATGTGTGTGACTCCATATTTTTAAAGGACCTGCCCCCTGTGTACATCATGAGGAAGTGACAACTTCCAAATGACTATCACTTGTATTTGTAAGAGTTATTGAAAGGTGATGATCTTACAATAATTTGACCTTCTATTGTGATAGACATCGTGTTATGGCTGAAACAGATCACAATAGATGATTTCCTGCATGGTGGATTGAGTTCCTTAAACAAACCATTGACCTTCTATTGTGATAGACATCTTGCGATGGCTGAAACAGATCATAATAGATAGAACTTGTGGATAGAATCGCAAATTGAGGCAATCCACCCAAGAACTTGTGGATAGAATCGTCAATGGACGCAATCCACCTGAGAGATTGTGAATAGAATCGCCGATGGAGGCAATCCACATCTTGAGACTGTGTTTCTATTGATTACATCATGAGGATGATGCTTTTATTGATTACATCATATGATCGATGTTGTCAAGTGTCATATAAGTGTTAACATTGGATTGATTTATCCTCCCTAGCTAAGAGGGAGTGTTGATATTTTTTATAGCTATGGTGAGGGTCATAAGTATTGACACGGGAAACCACTACACATTATGTTTGATCATCCTCCCTAGCTAAGAGGGAGTGTTAATGTTTGTAACTTCGGTCGTATGATCATTAGAATACATTTAATATATGTTGATTAATAATAATATAATATATATATTTTATATTATTATTAATCATATGAAATTTACTATTCAATATTAAATTATTATATTATTCTTAATTAATAATTGATTGATGAAACATTATAAGATTGATTAAATTATAATTAATGGGAAGAGGCATGTCCTTTCTTATAAATAATAATGAATAGACATGTCCCATGAAGGGACATGTCTCTCCTCGTTCACAATATAAATGAAAGAGAGATTGTTGCATTTGGAAAATACATACAACATATAGTGTTATTACATTTGCAGCTATCTTAAAACTTAACACATATATATAATGCATAATACTAAAACATATATCAACGATCAGATTAAAGAGACATGTGTATATATATATATGATGATAATTATTATTATCAGCATATATATATTAATATATATGATATTATTAGTATTCTCTTTATGATCGAATTAAAACCAATAACTAATGAATCGGTATCAACCCGATAACATTAGTAATAAATTATATTTGATATTGGAATCGGTGTAAATCCGATAGTATTAGCAACTAATTATTATTAGTATTGAATCGGCTTTAATAGTGAAACGTTTTGGTATTGAATCGGTGTATAACCGATAACAAGTCATAGCGACTTGTATATCCAAAAGGCACGATCATTGGTAACGCCTATGATAGACATGACTCATCAAAGAGTCACGTCTATCATAGACGTGACCCAATACTACCATGTGCATATTAATATGGATTGGTCTGTTCAAATACTGACACAGAAATCGACAAGTGTTTAGTATATGAAACAGTGACTTATATTCATATACCTCCTTATTGCAAAGCGATTATAGTTGGAGATCAGTCCAGTATAATTACATATATTCAGTTCTTCTATGTCTGCAAATAAACAGTGATTTTATTAGAATCAAGTTCTTTATAGATAATCAGAATTATATATATATATATAGAAAGAACATAATTGAAATTTGAATAATCAGTTTGCCTTGATTTAACATGGTATCAGAGCTCTGGTATAGGAAGATCCAAGAAGCTCTCAAACTTGAGAAATTCAATATCAATTATAGTATATCACATTTCTATAGCAAGCACTATCAGATTTTAGGATAAGCTTGAAGGAGGAAACAATTTCTCATCATGGAAATTCAGAATTAAAATGATTCTAAGAGAAAATAAAGTTGAGACATTCATAAAGGATGAGAAAGCAGAGCTAGAGAATGACCCGGAAAAATACAATTGGATTGAAGGAAATGAAAAAGCTATGAAGATCATAGTTGATGGTGTTAGAGACCATATAGTGTTGATCTTGACAAAATATGAGACTGCCTATCACATGTTTAAATCACTTGAAAGAACATATGAGATAAACAATGCTAGCAGAACCCTAGCTCTAAAGAGGGAAATTAATCATATCAGTATGAATAAAGGAGAATCAATTAATGCATACTTATGAGAATATCCGCTCTAAGGGATGAATTGTCAACACTTGGATATGTAATTCAAAGCAAAGAACTGACTCTCATTGCACTAGATGGCCTACCAAACACTTGGGAGACCTTTGTTCAAGGCATTAG
>MU223557.1:2160479-2185129 GCA_018584345.1 Thuja plicata | reverse complement strand
TGATTAATAATAATATAACATATATAATATATTATTATTAATCAACATGTATTATATATATTCTAATGATCATACGACTGAAGCTACAAACATTAACACTCCCTCTTAGCTAGGGAGGATGATCAAAGAGAATGTGTAGTGGTCTCCTATGTCAACACTTATGACCCTCACTATAGCTATACAAAACATCAACAAGAAAGAACATAATTGAAAATTGAATAATCAGTTTGCCTTGATTTAACAAATTTTTTAGATTTTGTAACTCTTAACTCTCTAATTTTGTCTTAATAGGTTGCTAGTTCATCTGCATCTGAGAGAAAATTGGAGCACATACTCCTCCATCCGCTCAATAAAGCGCAATAGACTACACTCCAAAAAAGGCAAAGCAATTGGAGTGTGCATTCAAACTTGCAGCTCCTTACACACAAACAAAGTGGCTACAAAGAAGAGGAGACAGAAGTCGAATATCGAGCTAGAGAGTATAGACTTGGATGCTTCCACTACCCACTTTGTTGCATTTGATGTTGATGATGACTATGGTTTCCTAGTGAGCTTGAGGGTGCTAGGGCCAATGCTAGTGGTAGTGCTAGGATCAATGCCAGTGCCAGTATTTGTGGTTCTTCTAATTTAACACAGCATAGATTATCTAATATGGATGATGATGATGATGATGATGAGCAGTGCTAGGATCAATGCCAGTGCCAATATTTGTGGTTCTTCTAATTTAACACAGCATAGATTATCTAATATGGATGATGATGATGATGATGATATTTTTGATGATCCATATGACATTTGATCAATGATGGCTGATTGTAGACATGTACCATTATTATTTTTTTACTTTGAGGTTTAATATGTATCGCGACATTAACGTTTGACTGATATTTGAGAATTAATATGTTGGTGTATTTTGCTATGTTTTTTTACTGTTAATATGGTGGTGTATTTTGAGCTTAATTACTGCTACAAATATGTATGTATTTCTGATTTAATATGCCTTTGTATGGACGAACCAAACCCCCAAAACAATTTGACCGACCCTGCAAACTGAACCTTCAATCCTAAACCCAAATCAGTAACATAGCAAATGGATACTGTTTAAAAAACTTTTCTTATAGAAATTTATAATTATTAAAAATAAAAAAGAAAGCTAATTGAATAGTTCAGTTAGATTTATTACAAAAACTGAATGATGTTTTCTAAAAGAATTGGGTTAATTTAATCCTACGAGATTAGTAAGACAATTGACCACTTTGAAGAGAACGCATGAGAGAGGAAGAAACTGATCATTACTAGAAATAAACATTCTAGGTAAATTAAAACCTCATTAATCATGTCCACGGGTCCAAAAATTGACAGGAAAACATTTATGGGAACAGAAGTTTCTGGAATTTATTTCAGTCTTAGAAGTTAAAACACGAGAAATATGGATTCTATAAGCTAATTATTGAAAAAAATACTAAAATTAACTATTAATGCAGTTTATAAAAAAATTGTTTACTTTTATATTTTCCAATTTACCATTCTATTTCTCAAGAATGGTTTTTTTTTGCTATTAATTGTTATTAAAAATAAAACAAAACAAATTTTTAAAAATGGTAAAAGCAATAGTTAATCAAAAACAGAGCAAACATTAGAATTAAATTTTATTATGAATTTATTATAAAACAAATTAAGTTTCTATAACGATTAAAGTAACTAATCAAAAAGCAGAGCAAATAAAAATCTTTACGAATAGGAAAATGATTTGTAATTGAAATAATAAGAAAAATTGCCTGCACATGTAAGATGGATGAATTTTACATTCTTTACACAAAACATGATCTGTAGAACCAATCCTACACCAACTTTAGAAGATTATTTCTATTGGTGTGCAATTTTAGAAAGCCTAAATTAAAGTGTGTTAACTTGTTTAAAAGGTTGTTTCTACGAGCATGTAGATTAAAAAATAAAACCAACGTTGCTAGGTTCCATCATCTTTTTGTAAGATAGCAAATATTTGTTATCATGCCTAATATCACTCTAGAGTGTGCAGACTAGAAGGAAATGCATTTCAAATTCTTCTTCATTAAGTTACACGCCTTACAAAATCTTTGTTCCCAAAGTCTCTATGAACATTGAAAAAGTGTCCAATAATCTTACTCTATAAATTGTGTGAATTGGTTCTTAGTTTTAAGATTATGATTTTCTTTATGAATAACGACGCTAGAAAGGGCAACAGATAGAAACTGAAAAAAGGAAATAATTCTAAAATCCAAAATGTTACCTCTTGAAGTGACAAGAGGCTGCCACTCTGCTAAAGCTCCTCCCTCCACAAATAAGTTTTGACCAGAATAACCACCCCGCCTGAAGCCATCAATTGCATGTCTATTATTCCTGAGACGATGATGAGAAGCTCCCCTGCGCCTGCCCACTGACGAGTCTCCGAATTCTTCTACCATATCTTCTCCTTTCCCTAATCCACTTCCATTGCCGTGCCTTCTCCTTCCCTTTCCCAAACCCATCTGTATAGTAGATCACAAGTCTGGACTCCAAAACCTAATTAATGATCACTCCAAAAGCTAAAGAACAAAAGATTCAGAAAAGCTAAGGCCCTTTATAAAACTTCAAATTCTGAAACACTAGCAGACGCTAACTCATTCCTCTATTAACCTCTGCAATAATATTGGTGCTTTATGATTTATATCCTTTGAACTTTCAAACACTAACAAAGTTTTCCATTTCCTTATGTTACCAAACCCTCCAAAAATATTATTCCCTAAGCTTGCAGAACGTTTCATCTCCCTTAATCAGGCTATCATACTTTTGCATACCACTTCAATTTCCTTTTAAAATTTCTTAAATTCCTATATAATTTTATAAATTTCATTTAATAGATCTCCTACTAAAAATGGCATCAATTACTAAATTTCCTCATTACAATAATAAAATATAAACTATACTTTTTTAAGTGCTGGTTAAAACTGTCCTGCTCCAGCAGACCTTTTCATTTACTAGATCTTCTAATAAAAATGGTATTGATAACCAAATTTTCTAAACAAAACTATACATACTTATATGTCAATCACTTTAGAATTTAGGTTAATCCATTCACAGTTCATTAACAGAAGTATTATGGTCTTCTGGAATCAACTGCCTGTGAATTTAAGTACAGATTATATAGTTGATTTCAGAAGAACACAATACTAACTTACACCTCTTTGGAAAAGCTCCTTACAGCTGTCCTTTTGATCAATAGACCTTATCATTTGATAGATTCCCTTCTAAAATGGCATTAATAGTTACCTAAATTTTCTCAATAAAATGAAAGCAATATCCAAGTTAAACTTCATATTTTAGATTAGTCCGCTTAGAGTAGTATCCTATTTTTCTGAAATAAATTGAGCAAGTGAATTCATGTACTTACACAATTGATTTCAAATGAATAGAATTCTAAACAACAATAATTATTGGAGTTCACAGATTTCATTACCGAATTTCTCATTCAAAAAAACACAGATTTCATTTTTTTTAAATGTTGCTTGCAACTGTCCTTTGATTAAATGTTCGTATTATAAGGACTTACACCTGACCTCCTCTGCAACTATCTACGAAGTTTGTGAAACAGGTCAAATTCTGACACTAGACCAAACCTTCAGAAACTATTACATTTTTTCGCCTAAAACTTTTCGTGATAAATTAAAGCTACCAAAGTTATTTAGGTATTTAACTACAGCCAAATACCGTTCATGGAATGTTAATTTTTCCAACCCCTCTCAGACCATATCTTCCCTATTTCGAGCTTCCAAACCCTTACAAAGAAATTGATCTCCCCAAGTCATCAAAACATTGCAGAAATATAAATTTCCTTAGAGATTGTCAAACCCTTTCATCCTATGTTTCCAAACCCTTATGTAACTTTTGATTTTCTTTTCATTTCCCTAAAATTAAGCTTTTAAACTCTTACAAGCCAATTTATTACAGATCTTCTGTTAAAATAAAGACATTGCTATCTATGTAAATCAATTACAATCGAACAATGAGCTGAAGCAGATAAAGACATTAAGAAGGGAAAATCAAAAAGGGTACCTGCAGAAAATTTGTTGTGATTTTGATTGATTCTATTTTTCCTGATGAGGTCTCACGAAATGAAATGATAAACGTCTATCATTCAGAGCACCGCTTCAAAAAAAACTTGTCTTTATCGCCGAGCGTGTTAAATGAGCTCATAGTACAATAACGAGCTCCAACAGTGTGGGAAGAAAAGTGAGCCGTCCGATCAGAAAGAGTAGCGCCACGTTTAGTACACTCACAAACGAGAAGAAGGAAAACAGTCTTTGAAGAAAATGGTCCTTCGCTTGCAGAAGCGATTAAACTTCTCATCTGATTTTGTTGAGAACTGGATTCGCGCTTTTCCCCAGGGTTAAAAAATTCTCACATGACAAAATGTTATTTCTAAATGTTTAAAAAAAAATTATTTTTTTAATCATTTTTGTTTGAGAAGGTAAATTAGCTTTTTTTTAAATGCTTTATTTAGATTAATTAACTAGCAGGAGCTTTATAGTTTCTTTCCTTTATTATATCCTACAAAATTGCTAACAAATAAAAAATAATATTAGAAAATGAAACTTTGCACATAACAAAAGTTAGTTAGAGAGTTCAAAAGATATATATGTGTATGTATTTTATAATATATTTTTATAAAATTTAGATTCATTTTTATTAATTCAAATTTTTTTTAATGTTATATGTGGTGAGTTGCCCAACTTCCTCTATCGTGGCAAACACAAGTTGTAAACATTATCTTATCTATAGTGAGTTGAAAAAGCGTCCTCCATCGTGGCAAACACTCTGTAAATGTTATCTCCTCAACTGTTTGTGATCAACATGGCAACTATCAGATGACCTTTATTTTAAATCGTTTCACACCGTATTTGGTCAACATGCAAAGAGGTTGTGACAGAGTTTTAAGAAAGAAATTGGGAATATGGAGGTAGTTACAAATAACAGGGATACAAATTTTCCTATCTCTTTTGTTTGGTATATGTGTACAATGATTTTGTTTAATAACAAAGATGTTTGCAGTAGAAAATTTGTATTCCCTATATAGTTTTGTTAAATAGTTTTACTAAATAAAATATCTTGTTTACAGTACAAAATATTTCTTAAATAGTTTTATTTTTACATGCCTAGCAAAGATGTGTTTGAAGTGCCTTCTGCCCATAAATAGAAAGTAGACGATTGAGGCATAATTGACATGTTGGATTTAGTGTAGATTTTTTAGGGTGTTGTTTATGTAACAGAGAATGTGAAAATCTGTAATATGGGCAATATAGGTAAAAAGGAATGTCTCGTCCCATCATAAACTAAAAAAAATTATATTCTACTCAATAAGCGGTTGTAAGAGCCTATAACCTCTCCTTTTCCAATCGAGTCCACACTATTTATCCCTTTCCTATCGAGTCCACACTATGTTCTAAAAGGAAGCTTCAAAGGGGTTTCTCTAAACTCTTAATATTGCCAAAAAAAAATTGCACCCCTAGATTTGACATGACAAGCTTGAGGAGTAAAATCAACTTTACTTGTACTAATGCAAATATTGTAGAACATAAAAGAAAATTAACTTAATCATAATATGGCTATGATGTTGTGAAAATAAACTCATCTTAGACATACATAAAATTATTTCTAAAAATTATATCAAGTACAAAAAAGTTTTTAAATTTATATTAAAAATATTTTAAATATAAGTAGCATATCTATTATATCTATTTTCGTAAATCAGTCCACTTGTATTTGAATGTGTATTAATGACTAATATGTAAACTTAGTTCCCAATCTCTATTTTTTTCAAGTTTGATTTGTCCATATGGATGTGCTTATGAATTTCATATCTACCAAGAAAAAAATTAACTTAAAATTTAGAGGTCCATTTGTTTCTTAAACTTAAAGTCATTGAATTTTCAAAATAAAGACATACCTGCAAATGAAACTATTATAAAATAACATCTAAATAACACTTCTAAAAAAAATAACAATGTAGATACCATAAAATAATACAATAAACATCCTAACATCTCAAATATCGTCTACCACCAACTTTGCTTCAACGCCAAGAGGACAAATTTCTTTAACATTGTCACTAATTCTTGCTCTGCAGCAAAAATGTAAATGATATATAACGCATAAAACTTTGAGAGAATATGGAGAAGTTTAGAAAGAGTAACCTAAAAAGACTTAAATGAATGAAACAAAATTAATTCAGAAGTCGTCATATTTTTATTGTTTTACATGAAACAAAATCAAGTTTTCTTGAAATACTTCACATTAAATAGCAATCATCTGCAATAGAAACAACGTCTGAAAATAGCAAGTACTTAGTTGTTTCCATTTCAGAATTATCCATAGGAAAAAATGGAGTATTTTGTTGTTTCCATTTTGGACGGTTTCTAAATTTGTTGGAATATTCCATATTAAATAGCAATTCAATTCTTCTTCCACAGAAATGAAGTATTTTGCTGGTTGTTTCTATTTTCAAGAAATGGACTTCTAAAATGCTAATTTTATTCTACCGGAAAAAAAAAGGTCAGTTAGAAAGACTGACAATTTCCTGGCAAAAAATTTACTTTTCTTGGAGCAAAGCTCCCACAAATAGCCTATCGGCTAAATTAATCTGTATAATAAGCACCTAAGCTATTTTTTTATATAAGAAAGGTGTTGCCCCATTTACTAGGAAATTGAAGTATTAGGACATGTCCCCATGCTCCTCCTTAGCTTATTTTTGCTAGCCCATGGATGGTAATGTTTGTTGCTTAATTTTAAGTAGTCTCTTAAATATTATTTATTGTAGGCAAATAAAAAGGAGATGAAAAAAAATGATTAAGACATGTGTCGCTTTTTTTAATAAGCAGTTGTTGCTTATTTCTAGCCCCCCTTTTTTCCCATAGCTTATATTTGCTTAAAAATAGTTGCTCTACAAAAATAAGAAAAGATTCTAAATTGTCATTTTTCCACAATTTTTATTCATTTAAACAACAGCATGGGGACATGAGATTAGATACTAATTATAAAAATTAAACGAGATGGAGAAAGATAATTGATTATATATTTAATAAAGGATCATTTTTTTAATTTGTTGTTAATTAATTTGGTTCAAAATTAGAAATTATGAATTTATATTTGTATTTTGTCTTAAATTTAGAAAAGTCTTTCGGTTTTATAAAGCACCAAGCTTACAAGCTTAGGTTGCTTTTGTAGATGCAATATAATATGTGGTCACAAATCTAATCTAGCATAGTACATACTCCTACTTTTTAGTTTGCCTAATTTCTTGTTGATACCTTAATTCCAAGAGCTATCAATATGTCAACATACATTTATTGAGCTACCAGATTGTTGGGGTATATGTTCTCCTAGGTCAACCCCAACATAGACCAAATTATAGTTTTGTGAATGATCAAAGCCAACAAGCTTCAAATGTGCAAGTGCTACTTGGGTGATTATGCAAACTTGAGTTCTTTCAAGTGTATTGATGTAAGTGTTCCTTGTATGCTTTGGAAAATGATATGCAAATGAATACTTGATTTATGAATGATATAAATTAATGCAAATGAATATCTTTAAATCCAAGGACATAGCAATAATCATGCAAAAATGTGTTTAGTTGGCTCTAAGAGGAAAGCGATGGACAAGGTTTGGGCAAAGTTTGAATTTGAAAATCTTAGGGGTCAAATCCATGGGTGTGAAATCATTCCCAAGCTTGTAGGATTGAACTAGGGCATGAAAATGATAAAATCAAGGTGGGTGATGAACCACAAATGTGGAAATATGTATAAATTGATAAGTATTGGCATGGGGGGATAAGCCTAACTTCATACAAGATTATTTAATTTATTTACATGTAATTACATTAAGTTATTCTCTCAAAATAAGCATAAAATTAAATGGGAATTGGCATCGGCATGCATATTTCACATTCTAAATTGCTCTAACTAGGAGTTGCATGTGAATCCTAGAACAATCATACATCTCAAATTATGTAGCACTCAAAAGTATGCATGTGAAGTAAAAAATCATAAATAAAAGGTACCCAAGTCCATATAAAACATTGGAACCCAATGAATATCCTCTTTGTGTAAGTTTATCCTTCAACGTGCACACTACATGGGAACCAACAAAATAGAAGACAAATGTGCAATTAGTAGCTTATGTCATACAAATTAAAATGAAGACAATTGCACATGGAAACTATCATTGATCATGAAAAAGAAATGAGGGAGAAAGAAGGGTTGGAGAAATTTGGCCTATACAAAAACTTGCTTGGTGATTATGGAATTACAAGTCATTTTGGGCACTAGCGTGTCATGTGGTAATCATATGTCTAGTCAAGGTGATGAGTACATATATACACACATGTAACTATGTGTAATCTTAAAATAAGAGTGTTAAGAATAAAATATGCCCCCATAAATTGGTTGTTTATTGGACCCAAGGAATTGGAGGAAAGGGGAAAAAAATACATGAAAATAAATATAAGCTAAGCTTGTGAGCATACAAATCATATTTTCAAGGAAGAATAGTGCATGCAACAATGCTAGAGGGATAATGATGATGTGGTTCTCAATGTGTAGAAACACTCATGTAAAAGCATAATACACTAAAAAAGACATATATCCCTAGTGGAGTTACATGAGTGAGAGGTAAGACAATAGGCCTATGGTGGTAATAAAGATCTTGATACATGGTATTGTATGTAACCAATAAAATAGGGAAGGTTGGTGTACCCCAACGCAACTCTTACGTAAGGGCTAGGTCAAGTGTAAATATTATGATGAGAGAAGGCATAATGCCCCTAATATGGCATGTTAGCTCTTAGAACATGTTTAGGCATTCAAGTACAATGGCCTACAATGTAATCATGAGAGTGTATGTCAAAATGATTGACCCCACATAAGAGAATAATGCAATAAGGTGTAAATGTTGAAAAGGACATAAATCATAAATAGCGGATAACCAACTGATAATAAGATAGCCCTAGTTACCTAAATAAATATATCATGCAATAATTGACGATAAATGATCATGTTAATAAATACATGTATAATTTTAAATAAGTAATGGTATGGTCATAAATACAAGTGTAAAATTATTTTTGGTTTTACAAAGTTTTGTTCTTAATATTTGTGGTGATTGATTTGCAATAAATGCTTCACCATATAGTATAATGGTGAATAAATGAAAATTAGGGCATATGTAATGTCAAGATGTGTCAAAATAAAAGACAAGTACTACAAATTAATCTAATCCATTGATGTGTCATTAGTAAAAAATGTTATTGATGTAGAAGGGTACTAATATATGCATGACATGTGAAAAATAGTTGAAATGTAAATAGGTCATTTTTAATTATATGTGTTGTCATCCATAATATTGGTTTGGTTTGAGAATAAAGATAATTAGATGCACATGATTTGCAAGTTGTAAATTATTACATGGCTAAATATAATGGTGAATGGTAAAAAAACTCACTGTCATTTGTACATACACCCCTAAATATCAATACTTTTCAAAGATTGGAGAGATACTTGTATTTGATCAACATAGTTTTGAGGAGTGACTTGCCAATGAGAAGTGATTAGGTTCAAGTCAAGTTTGAGTAAGGAAAGATTATAAATGATGTAGGTCATTATTCCTCTAGAACTTTACATTTTTGTCAATTTTTTGAGTTTACAAAAAAATTATATTTTTCCTAAATATATATTAGCATACATTTATGATTTTGACTAACTTATTGAGAATAGGCTAAACCTATGGAGTTGATCCATGGCTATGGGTTGAGCCAAGGGCATGATTTGACTCACAAACTTGACACCCAAGGGCATATTTTTTGTTTTTTATGATATTTTTTATTTATGTTGATGGACTAATGACCCACTTTTTGTATGTTAGTGGCTATAGACTAAGTTGGAGATCGATGAGTAGCCACATACCCTGCATGTTGTGAGTATGTGTGCATTAGTATCTACAAATACAAATTCAAAATTTGTGACCTTGATTACTCTCCATTATGATATGTCTATATGATAACATATAGCTTTGTTTTGTATTTATAATGAAAATACTCTTTAGGTTTTTTAATTGAATTTTATGAAGTTTGCACTTTTTACTCAAATAAGCAAAGTCTCGATATTTTTTATTAGTCTCTACAATTTGTATTATTCTTGTGATGATTGTACTCAATAAATATTTTTTATACTTGTTTCTTAAGCTAAACTAAAATGGTTTGTTTATGTTTGATATAAATACTTTTTGTTGATTGGTTTAGTCTATCTTAACTTATTATCTTAGTTTATTTTATTTTTTAGATTAATTCTAATTTTTATGTTATTTTGAGTTTCCTTAAGTTTATACTTTACTTTCTAGTATTAGTTTAATTGATTTCCCTATTTAAATAGTTACTTTCCTTCTTTGAAAAATAATATATATGAAGTTTATCTTCCCTTGTCGTCTTATTCTAATTGATCTGAATAGATTATTTAGTTCTTAATTATCATATCTATTAATTGAATTACAACATAGATTAAATATGTTGAGTCACTCAATTTTATTCATGGACAAGGAAACTAATTATTATTATTTCTTATTATTTAAATCAGAACATATTTAATATATTGTTCTCCTAAAATTTTCTTGTTAATAAATGCACATTACAAATCTAAAGTGATTAATAGAAACTACAATCCATCACTAGAACTTTCACGATTTCTTATAGGACACCTATGTTAATCCCACAAGTTTTTATTATAACAATCATGAAAGGCAATTGGAATAATCTCTTGAATCATAAAAAAATCAATGTCAGCAAGCTTGATCAAGTGGAGCACAGTGCTTAAAAATACATTACTTTACACACTTGATTTTTCTTTTTTTGGCTTTGATTTGATTGGTTTTTTTAGTTAACCTCCAAATACAATATGCATTATACTTGGAACTTTATATTTGAACAAAGTGATCTACCTATAAGTATTTAGGAATCACTAATGAGATCTTATATCATGAAATAATGGAGCAAGCACATGGACCTAAACATTGAAATCATTTGTAGCATAAGACCTAGTAAACATAGACAAAGCTAATAATAAGTATGGTAATGTACAATATCTAAATATCAACGACTAAAAAAATAAGAAATGACATGACTAGGTCAATGAACTATCATGGAATGAAGGACATGAGTTAGAACTTGGTTGGGACTAGGTGACTAGGCTCTCTTAACTTACGTTGGAACTTACAAATGTTTGTGGTTAAAATATTAGCATAACCTTATGTCCCTTAAACTTTAAATTGAGTAGGATATTATAATCTAAAATAACCCTTTGTATTGATTAGAGGAAAGAGGACTCTTTAAAGGTTACCTATACCCTCAACCTTAGCACAATGTAAATTAATTATTTATCATATAAAGCTAATCGAATCACATTAATTAGATGTATATCTCTAGTTAGGCTCATTGAGCCAATAAGGTAGGTAGCACCTAAGTTAAATATCAAGATTTAATCCTTAAGTTCATAGATGGATTCTTAGTCCAAATTTTCAAACATATAATCTTGTAATGATATTCAATTAAATAGTGTTAATGTTATTCAGAATTGGGTTAGGATTGACCTAAGGCCATAGTCTAGATCCTAGGGTTTGATATTTTTCAATTAGAGGCTTGCATGATTCTAGACAATTGTTGACACATGTCCTATGTTTCCATTTGCTTGTAAACCTTTTCTCAAGCTCAGCTAGTATCTTTAACATATTCACTTTTGCACTAGGCCCATGTGAGTGATGCCACCTCATGACAAGTTACTAATGCAAAGCTTTGCAAGTAACACACTTGTAAGGATGTATGTTCTTGATGCCACCTCATGACAAGTTACTAATGCAAAGCTTTGCAAGTAACACACTTGTAAAGATGTATGTTCTTGATTGATGTATTAAAAAAATATTTAGGTTTTCTTATTGCTAATTTTCATGTATAACAATTTATGATTTAGCAAAGTGTGTCATTGTGTATATCTAGTTTTTGCTCTTTGGGGTCATATGAAGAATTTTGAGATTCTTAGTATTTAGGAAAAATGATTAGATCTGGAACAAAGTGGATTCACTTTCTTCACCTAACCAAAATGAATTGAAAGGTTGTAACACACAAGAGGTTTCGAACATAACAATTTAAAATGAATGTAGGGTTCAAACATGAAAGAAACATAATAAAGATAAACCACATCTAGTATCAAATTACCTTGTAGATTCATGGAGTGAAAGTCAAGGAAATTATTCCAATCCTTTGTAAAAATTTAAATTTTATTGAGAATCTTCTATTATGGATAGGAGGATACTTCTTAGCTCCACGTAGTCTTTGTATTATTGTGATGACACTTTGCGACCTAAGTCTAATATACTCTCCCTTCAATTCATTGAATCTTTCGTCTCTAGTTGATGTTTTGATCTCGTATGTATTGTTGGCAAGAGACACTGCTATCGATGGTTTTATATGTTGTCATTGATGACAACTATACATGATTCTCATGGTCGCTTAACATATTTTGTGATTATTGAAGGTGAGATTATAAATTTGGCTAAGTATGGTAAAAACACGAACAATTTATAGGCTTCGGTAAATGGATTAGTACGGACTGGTATGAAGGAATTTTGAGTTACAAAGCTATTAGAAGATTCTAAAGTGTATATTCCACTGTAACATCTCATTTTTCAGGCACATTATTTATGTTGCATCGTTAGCCATTTTATCTTGGCTCGATAGGCTAAACAGGGCTTGACTGGGGTCAGTATGATATTTGGCCTAGGGAATTCCAGTTTCAGGCCAATCAGGGTAGTTTCCACAGGGTTTCCAGATACTTACTATTTATAGTAAGTCGATAGAGTTAAGTCTTTGTGGCATTTCAGTATTGGACTTGGAGCGTATCGCCGAGAGATTTTCAGAAAGCTATCACACGTCATCTTCTGAGTTCGTTTGGTCATCCATTTTAATGCCAGAAGATTTCATACTTTATTATTATGTAACTTTATTATTAAATGAATGTATTAAATTTTAAAGTGACAAAAAGTGGGAATATGAAAAGACAGAGAAGAGAAACTGAAGAGTCACAGCTGTTTTTTTAAAAGAAGGAATGGAGACTCATTTGATATATGCTTAGTTTATGAATTCATTTTCTCTTGGAGAATCCAGAGAGCTTCCAGCTTTCGATTTTGAAACCTGAGGATGGAAACCTTTAGGCTTTCTTGGTGGATTGGACAGAAACCTAGTTCATCTCTGAGGTGGATTCGTGATGGAGTTCACCATTGCACTTCCAGGTTCTTGTCATTTTATATTACTGTTGAATATTGTAGTTCAGATTTTGGATTGTTGAAATCCCATTGTTATTGTATTGATGTTGTATAATGCAATAATATTTGTTGAGGGTTCTATTGGAACATATTGTTGGTTATTTGTTGTAAATCAATGGTTTATTTGCATGAATGTATTTATTAAAATCTTCTGAGATATATTTGAGGAATTTGGGGAAAATATCCAGTTTGGGAAATTTCAGTGTATATTCCACCTTCGTCTATGATCACACATGTTTAGGTTATCATTTGTTTGAGTTATGAAGTTCTGAGTATCAGATATACAGTGAATTGTGAAGAGCAGTGATAGTCAGTTGTTGGATCGATTAGCAATCCTAACAGATCAATGATCTGATCGGTTTGAGAGTTATAATTAATGGAGCCAAAATGATTGATGACTTCTATGTATTTGGTCAAGGTTAGCATGAAGATTTAATTATTGATTTGGCAATTGTTCGACATGTTACACTTAATATTTTTTAGGTTGACCAGTTGATATATTGTTTTTGCAATCGGGTATAGAAGATCGAGTTTTTGTGATGAATTGTATGAGTGATGATTAGATAAGCTAAGGATATATTATATATGTGCGACAGATCAGTAATCAAAGGTTCAATTGGCAGTTGAGCAAAATTTTGTTGTACTTACATGGAACTATACAAGCATAGTTGATGTTATTTCTCAGTTCACTTCATTGGATTGTAGTCCAATCACTTTGTATGTTAGTGAGCCTTTATATGTTGTATTCGAGTAGTGGGCTCTAGCTGTAAGCTCGAATGCACGTGCATTCCCTTTATGTACTCAAACCTTTAACAAGGTTATTATTTTTGCATAAGTAGTTACTTGTAGGTTCCATCCCCACCGTGGTTTTCCCTTAAACACGTTTCCATGCAAAAATCATGGTGTCGTAATGTTGTGGATGTTTTGTTTGTGCTTATGTTGTTTACTTTTAGTTATATTTGGCTTATGATTGAGCAATCCACCTAATAAGGTAAAAAGATTTAGAACACTGATTCAACCCCCACCCCTCAGTGTTCCTCAATCCTAACATGTATTTGGTTGATATTACGAAATCCTTATCTGCATTTTAACAATGTTGTGTATGAGATTTTTATGATTTGAGTATATGCTAAACTTACCTTATTTTTGTGTTTGTTTGGCTACTTGATATTTGTTCTACAATAAATTACACACTAGAATAATATAATAGTAAATATGCAAAAAATGTTGGACAATAATACACCACTTTGAGGGGGCAACCTCCTAATCTACTTTTAGGGGGGTATCTCCAATATTTTTCAATAGATACAATTTTCAACACAATGACAATAATTAGTCTATACCTCCTAAATATACCATACTTATTCCTTGGAAACAACCAAAGTCAACTTGCATACATAAGTATAACCCTGAGGATGAGCTAAATATTGATATAAGATTATAATAATGGTTATATAATTTATTTAAGAGTTAGTTAAGATAGGTCTGTTCATGGGTTTCAAAGGGTTAATCCTTCTCTTTGTAAGGTGAAATGTGGGTGGCAACCTCCAGACAAAGGATGGATAAAAATTAATTTCGACGGAGCAGCCAGAGGCAATCCAGGCACCTCCGGGTGCAGCTGTATAGCACGGGATTATGAGGGCAACACAGTGGCTATCGCTGCAAGGAGGCTTCACGACGGGACTAACAACGAGGCAGAATGTGAAGCCGCGAAAGAAGCTACCTTACTGGGAGTGAAGATGGGTTTCCAGAAGGTGCACTTGGAAGGCGATTCTGAAATCATCATTAATGGGATTAAGAAAGGCAGAATGGAGTCATGGCATCTGGACAAACACATTCAACAGATACGGTGTTTTATGTTGAAATTTGAAGATTTCTGGATTTCCCATGTATATCGGGAGGCAAATGTGGTGGCTGATTATTTGGCCAACTTGGGTGCAAATCGCCCCCATGGGAAAGAGGACGAAATATTTGAAGATTTCGGTCTTCTCAAGTTGGATTAACTTGATACCGATCTTCTCTCATACACCGAAAGAGGCACGTTTGAATTAATTCCCATGTTTTATAATTATGAGAGTGCAATGCATCACATTCATTAAGACCACACGAAGGAAATTATTTTTTGGTGTGTCTCCATAACTTTCTTGGGAAGCATTTAGACTTGGAAAGGCCTCGACACAAATCACATAGTGCAGGGTTTTCAACAGAGCGGAAATCATGGAGGCTAACTTTGCTTTGGAATCAAGCAACCAGACACAGGCTTACAAAGGGAACGTCACGGTTCGGCGATTGCAAAACATCTTTTTGTTTGATGGTCAGGCCTTCATGAGCTCAGTCATGGATTTCTTTGGCCCGGAATACCTGGATGACTATTGGAGAAGGCGATCGAACCTGGACATCACCTCGCTTTTTGTTGCTCTGGCCCTTTCGGTGGGGGACTCGAAGGAAGAGGTCCGAACAGTCGTGGAAGCCTGCATTGATCCACAGTGGTTGGAGGGTTTTGAAGAAATTTTAAATAGGGTTGAGCTGGGTGTTGGGATGCAAATGGGAACAGACCCATGGAGGCAAATTGGAGGAGGAGCGACGCCTCTGCAACCTCTGCTCGTGTGGTCATTTGCGACCCCAAGGGAAGTTCATATACCGAAGGCCACGAAGGCATGGCAGAATATAATCAAAATGCCGCAGGAGTATTCGGAGGAGCAGGAGGAGGCAAAGAAGGTGCGCACAAAGACGACTCCCATCAAAAGTGTGAGACCACCCGGCGAGCCGCTGAGGCATCAACTGAACAGGGGTGGAGGCGCGACGATAGGAGCCAATGCAAGTGCAGACATATGGGTGGACACATCACTCCTCGGGGGGGAGAAGAAAAAATGGGCTGCTGGTCATTCTCGGTCCTCAGTGGCAGGCGACAGATCCATCCCAAATTTCACCAAGGAAGAATCCGACGCTTGGTTCAAAAAGTAAGATGGTGCGGTGGTCACGTGGCAGGAGTTTTCCATGGTTTTTTGTGACTTGATGGTGTTTTGTATCAGGGGGTTGATGTTTTGATGCGTCCTTTATGAGTATAGGGATTTAATATTCCCCCAATTTTGTATGTTCTCTTCCTTGGGATGTTTATATCCCTTAGTCTCTTAGCACTATTGTGAAAGTCTAGATGTAGGGTAGGCAAGTTTGTGGGTTTGTAATACGGCAGCCATCCGGAAAACTGGCCTTATGATGTATTCCTTATCTTTATCAATATAAATGCTAATGTTACCAATATAAAAAAAAGAGTTAGTTAAGATAGCCATAAGTTGACTACTCATAACCCAATATACATTGAATTAGAGACATAAGATTCCCTCCTCTTACAAAAACAATGTCCTAAATGCTAATTAATTATGGATATGCTCTCTCTCTCTCTCTCTCTCTCTCTCTCGTAGTTGTGTTTGTTCTTTTTCTTGCTCTTATCCTTGCTCTTGTTCTTATTTTTCTTCCTTTTTCTTTTTCTTTTTTCTTATTATGAAGAACTAACCTCAAAAAAAAATGCTTTGATGATTTGTAGCCTTGAGGTGAATTTGGTGCCAGCCCTAATTTCATAGTAATTCACACAAAATAAATCTAATCAAATCTTAAACTTGTCACCATTGGTGGCTACTTGGATCTTTTGTGAAAAACATTATTAAAAGTGGAAAAGATCTTGCAACTCTTGTATTGGTTGTAGCTCTTCATTCTTGTATATTGAATAAAATAGAGTGATGAGATCATTTGTATGTTTTTTAATTTATGATGTAATAATTTATTGATCTATCTTGTAATCACCTTTCATCCATATGTGTGGATGTCGAGATCATGTATAAGAATTTAGTGATGGTTGTTTGTTATGCTTTTGGATTATGCTTTGGAATAAAACCTTATGTTTTGTGAAGTCTCTATTTTATGTCACTCATGCTACAATTGAAAAGTGACTTATCGATCATACCGCCACACTTTTTAAAATTGTCTTTAATAAGTGTAATTCACTGGTAATGTACTTTTGTACTCAACATTTTAGGTTTAGAAAGTGGCTTGAGCATGTTTTCTTTGGTTGCATTGTTAGAAGGGTATTCACTTGTGAATAGTACTTTACAATAAAATTAAAAGGAAAAATTTACTTGTGCTCGATTTTTAACATTGTTCATTGAAACTTAAGCATGATATAAAAGTGAAGTTATGATTTGTTCCATGCTAGGCTATTTTAACTAACAATGGCTTGGTCGTATATTAGAATGTGGCTTGTAGAATTTATAGATGGTTTCTGGTGTTAGAATCTTAACTCTAAGGGTGTAATATGATGTATGACCTTTTTAGGGACCTTAAAGCATGCCCAAAAGTGATTCAATGATCAAACATGACCCAACTTTGCATTAAAGGTTCGATCCCCTATCAAGGATAAGCATTTCACATTGAGGTAGTTTTAAAAACTAGAAATGCCTTAGTGATCTAAAAAATGTGAGGACATTCCTGAATTGGTAAAGGTGCCTTCTAAACAAAGGGTTAATCCTACAACAGTGAAAAATTGTTGTCCATTTTTAAAAACTTTTCCCAAAGGAAAGTTGACCCTTAGAGTTTGCCTTATCTTCCCATTAACTTAGTTTGACGATGTTTTATGGCTAGCTTCTTATGCAACTAGGTGAGATAGCGTATCCCTTAAGTGGTCTATTTTGTAGATGAGAAATCTTATTGTTTGATTTCCACATGATTTTCAATATTTGTGTGTCCAAGGTTGAATTGTAAGATGAAATAGTGCTTACGATTTCCTTTGAATAGGAAAGAATGTCTTATTCTTTGTTTTTACCTAGTTGCAAGAAATGGTGTTTGTGGTTGAGCACCATTCCATCATAATACAAGAAACTTAATCTTTTTGTTTGGTTGCTACCAAGAAAGTTGTCTTATGCAATGGTGTTAAGTATTTCACTTGTGCAATCATGTTTGCCATTGACAAATGTTTTCTATGAATACTATTATGTTTGTTTGTGACAATTTAGCACATAAAAAGTACTTGTACGATCATGCCTATGCATCAAGAACATACTCATGTTGTGTCATGGCAAGTCTAGTGCAACACAGACTTAATTAAACTTCAATTAAAGGAAAATGGTCATATGTACTAATATAGCTTCTATTAAAAAAAAAAAAATGGTAGCATGTGAGATTGGAAAAGATTTTTCTTATTGCATTCTTATAGATGAAAGCTTCCTTTCCTTCGAATCCATTTAAAGGCTACCAACATATTTGTCACTTCCTAAAGTGGAAAGAATCTTCATTACAACATGACTATATTTTTGCATCTTCCTCCATGTGGAAAAATATATACAATATCAATAACAACTTTTATTACTTATTTACGAAAGGGGTTTTATAGTTCAATAACATTAGACATGTCGCTACATTAAGTTGGTCTCCTTAGCAAGACATTAAAGAATAGTTACACTTAAATAACAAATACAAGCAATTTCTTATTGTTCTTTACCCCCTTAGAACCAACAATAAAGCTGTGAACTCCTCCGACGTTATTTAAACAGTTCAAAGCTGTGAAATCCAGCTCTATTTAAAAGATTGGCTTTACCATAGGCTTTTCGATTTGAGGTCTTTTATTCAAATCGCGCATTTATTTTCATTACAAACAAAAGGCTGTTGTGTTAGATGCAACGATTATTCTTGTTAGACTTGAATTCTACATGCTTTCATACAGCCATACTTGTATATATTTTCAAAATGTAAATCCTTTAGGTCCAGGTCAATCAAAAAATGAAAAGAATGCCTTGCGCTCATTACAAACACAAAGGCTGTTATGTTAGATGCAATGATTAGTCGTGCTAGGCTTGTATTCTATATGCTGTGATACAGCCATACTTATATTTTTGTTACTGTTTCTGTTTTTGGTTTATTGGCTGGTTTCTGTTTTGTTTGAAGTTATCCCTCTGTGTAGCCTTTTTCGTTTGTGGCTGCCTATTCGTTTGTGATCAGCTTTGTTCTATAGTCTATACCAAAAGAAAACGAAATTATACTGCAAAAAGATTGTTAGGCTCTTTGTTAACCGTTTAAATCCTCCATTCATTCTTGTTCTGTTACAGAAAAGCCTATAGGCATAAAAATGCATGCATTGATAGACATTAGTTTGAATGGTAATCAACTTAGCAAATTGCAGGCATTCTAATATATATCATTGCTATGCATCTTTGTGTATGCAATCATAACAATTCTGCAAATAAATCAAGCACATTGATTTCTTAAATTTTAAAAAATCTAGAATCTAGAATTCCATTAAATGTTATAGCATATCTCCTACATAAACATAACATTGGGATTTTTTTTAAAAAAGAAAAAAAACACTTTGAATATTTTTGGTAACATATCTGTTGGTATTATGAGTATGATTGTCAAAAATGACTTCTTTTGGCTTAAGCACCAAGGTCTAAAGTGTATCCATTCCACCAAAATTGTTTGAAGTACAATCCTAGACTCATCCCTTTAAAAGGCCAGGCCTTTGCATGCAGCAAAGCTTGATCTTTAGAAAGCTCTTTGTAAGCCATACAACTTCACCAATAAAACAAGGACCACTTAACACATTAGAAAAAATATGTTTGTTCGTTCATGCTCATCATTGATTTGAAAACGGACTGGATAGGATGCCTCAACATGCCCAAGTAGATAAATGCATTTACAAGAAAACTCCAGCACCATTGCATTTTTTAACGCTCTATTATCAAAAAAGAACCTGATACATAATCAAATCTTGAGCAATGTTATGGCCGAACAGGAAAGCTTAATATCTAGCTGTTTAACTTTCTCAATTTCAAGTTACATGTTTTCTGTGCATGCAATGGTAGTCATAGATATATGCCCAAGATAATCAATGATAAAATTGTTTCTAATAATTTTCTGCTAAGAGCATTGAGAAATTATCCATGGCCATAGGTCCGTCAGAAACGCATTCCCATCAATATAAACATTTGGACACATTCATCTTATCCATTCAGTTCCTTACAGTGAAAATCAAAGGCTATGTAAGATAGATTACAACATCTCTATAAAGTTAAAACAAATTATGGAATGCTAAGTTTATAATGTAAAATACTAGAATCAAATTCTGTGATCATAGAACTGGAATGACGCGTTGCTCAACAAAGCTTAACAATGCTAGCTTGGACACTCGAACACATAAGTTCTGCATTGACCAGCCTTTTGAAGTTCTAGCCTATTTATGTGCTCAATAAAGCAATGAAAGATATTCTTGCAAACTTACTAGGAATGCATGATCCGAATTTTCAAGAGCCAAACAGATATCAAAATGCCAGAAGCGCAAAACCAAAAAGAATTTGAGAATTAAAAATTAATTGCAGTAAAGACTAAATTCAAAATCCTAATAAACAAAGCACTTGGTAAGCGATCTTCTGGTTGCTCTTATTACATCAGATAAATAGTACCAACATTAGGAATTGCTGTAAATGATCAGCTCATCAAGTCTAACAAAATTGCTATCAAGTTATTCATATTCCTACCTTTTTGAAAGAACATAAAACCTGTAATCCTTTTTGAAAGAACATAAAACCTGTAATCCAAGGCCTTACTAATCAGATATACCCATTACAGTCATCTGAGAAGTTTTTTGATCACTTTGTATGCAAAAGATCTTTATCGATCTGCTGGTTCCATGTATCCTTTTCAGGCATCAATCTAATTTAACTGAAGAAAACAGGTAGTGCACAAACCAGAATGATGCCAGAAATCCGACAGTTCCTGTAGCGAGCATGATAGCGAAGACCATAAGCAATGAGTAACCAATGTATAAAGCAGCTGACACGGGCCCACTAAGGCTTCGGAGATCAAACACCAGATAATTAACCGAATAGAGAAAAATGTAAATAGCCACAGAGCCTGATGCGAAGAACGATTTCCACCACCACTTCCAATCCTCAACACACAAATGCATATACGTGAGAACTAGAGAAACCTCAGCGCAGACCACAACAAGAAGAATCAACACAATAAAGAGAAATCCAAACACATAGTAAACTCGACCCAGCCAGATGCTTGACATGATGAAGAATAGCTCAATGAAAAGGGTACCAAAGGGAAGTGTTCCTGCACCAAGAACAAGCAACCAAGAAGGGTATTTCTGCACTGGAATCTCTCTAGGAATTTGATTGGTGCGGACAGGGTATTCAATGTGAGATGCCTTGGCTCCGAAGTACCCACCCAGCAGAGTCAAAGGAACTGATATGCAAAACCAGAGTGCCAGAAGAATGACAAATAAAGAGATTGGTATAGCGCCTGTGCTTTGACTTCCCCAAAGAAGAAAGTTGAGCACTGTCAGAATCAGAAAAACAATCCCAGGAAAGAAGCATGCAACACGCCAAGAAATTGATTTCCAGCCCTTGTGATCTCCTCCTTTCAAGGTTCTCCACATCCTCACAGCCACATATCCAGCAGCAATTCCAAGCACAAGGTAGAAAAACAGCATGCCAGTGATGAGAGCTCCTCGAGATGCCGGAGACATAAAACCAAAGGCAGCAAATAAGATAGTCACGACAGCCATACCCAGTATCTGCACTCCATCCCCCACCATAATACAGAGAAGCTGTGAATGTGCAGGAGCTCTGAAAACATCACCCACAACAAGCTTCCATCCAGAAAGTTCTTCATTCATTTGGGCTTGAGCTTCCTTATCCAGCTCTTCGTATCGGGTCAGATCCCGCCTAACAGTACGGAGGAGAATCACAAGAACTATTCCAGCAAGAAAAGCAATGACCATGAGTGAGTTAAGAATTGAAAACCAATGCACCCTAGCTCCCTCCATCTTCAAATAAGCATCCCATCTTGATGGCCATCTAATGTCACTCTCAACAAATGCGACTTCATACGAGAAAGCAACCGGATGCCCTTCCTTAACTGCTTGGTAAGGTCCCCGGCCTGATGGGCTACAATCAATCGTTGATGGATACTTCTGATACATCTTAAGCTTTCCAGATGCAATTATATCGTGCTGATAACTGCAGGGAACAACCTCAAAACCCACAACCATATAGCCAGGTGCAATGTCTCCACCACTTCCCCCCACAGACGGCAAGGTATCAAGCCCATCACCAGCTCCCACAACCTTAGAAACACTATTACCCTCATCCTTGTGCACTAGAACTGTGAATTTCAGGTGGTTGAAGATGTAATGTGTTTTATCCACACGGAACCCCACAGGATACCCAGTCCAACGAAGGCTGAAGTTGTCCTGCTTGGTGTACCGAATAGCAGGAAGATTGTCCAGCATCAGGTTGACCTGATACAGGGCATCAATCCTCTGCTTTAAAACTTTCATCTGTTCAGCTCCAAGAACATCGGTATTGCAAATGAATATCTCAGATTCGTTGGTATTCATCTTGAATTTATAAGGAGAGCTCTCAATCCTGTCCCCCATGAGAAGCTCGCCAAGATTCTCTGCCATGTCCTTGACACCATCTTGGGGTTTACAGAAGGGAAGGCTGTAATAGCCGTAGGGAAGCTCAGTCTCAACGGAGGTCAGGGAATTGACCTTCACCCATAGAACTGAACCTGCAGGATATGTATGGGGGTAACTGCCAGGGAGATAGAATGCATCTGCATTCTCTAAGGTTCCCAATATGCCCAGCAAAATCAATACCCACACTCCAATTCTAGGCCACAAACCAATTCCATCAGTACCCATGTCTCCCAAACCCCAAACTCAAGGATCAGCAATGAATGTATTCCTTTGTTCAATTACAGATCCAAAACAGATCCACCCAAACCTTTGAATCTAAGCCTGATTGGTCACAGTCCCCTTTCTCCACATGTGGACATCTGCAGACCTGGTATCATATGCAACCATTGATGTCTACGAATGCAAATCATGCAGATCTAATATCTCTATTTAATTTACTTGTCCAAAACCCTTTTACAGTGGCATCAATTCAAGACTATCATACCTGAGATTTAGGCCTCTGTCATAATCATGTTCACCATGGCCAAACTACGAGAATCTCTTCTGTATCTTTAAAAAAATGAGAAAAGTAGAGAGATGAAAAACTACCTTCTTCAGAAGACTGGACATGGAAAACTTCTTTCAGACGCCCACGGTTCACGGAAATAACATCCCCATGCAACCCATGTGTGAGATTTTCACCGATACCTTCTGAAGGTTATAAATGTATATTATGTTTCGTGACGCCTATGTACATATATCTTAATTAGTGAAGTATACACCTCAATCACATGATTTCTTCTTTGCAAGAGCCGAAAAGAGATTAAGAAAAACTTAGAGAGGATCTTCTAAAATACCAATAGAGAGGATCGTCTAAAATTTCGCATCACTCCTCACGTTTTAACACCCATGAAAATATGATTATGTGAAGTTCTAAGGAATTTGTATGTCTATGTTCATTCTTATTTATTTTTTGGTTTATTTCAATGAAATGGTTTAGTATAGTTGTGTATTGATAAATAATGTAAATTTGTATGAAGTTAGTATTATTTTTTTATTCATTATTTTGATGTATTGATCTGAATTATTTTGGGAATTTGAAGGACAATACATTGTCAGGTGTTGTTTTTATATTAAAAGCAGCCAAAACAAGGGGGTTGACTCGGAAAAAGCAATATGAGGCTAAGCCTTAAGGAACATAGTTACCGCACACAAACATCACAGCACAGTAACAACAGAAAGTCAACCTATCCCTTCCCTTAATATCAAAAACCCCAACCACCACTTAACCGACAACATCAAAGCAAAATGAGTATGAAACCTACTCCACAACAACATAGGAAAAAAACTGCTAAAAGTGCAGAGTAAACTACTAGTATCAGCACTAGAACCCTGTAGGGCTAGAAACCAACCACGAGGGTTAAAAGTTCTAACTAATCCCATAGGGTTGAAAAACAAGTTTTGAAGCAAAGGAACAGAGAAATCATGGTGAGAAACAGAGTCACACCGCACCACAGGAACCCAACAGGGTCCCAAATTACTCTTTGTTGGATCGGGACATGAGCAGTTGGGTCCAATCATTAGCCGAAAAATGGAATATATCCTTCTTTATGTCGTCTTCCTTGCCCTCCTCGTTTGCCTTCTCCTAGTGCAGGAGACTAAGAGTGATGGCAGAAGAGTGCGTGACTTTCTTTGATGGCAAACTTAGCCAACCTGTTGAAGCTCTTGTCCATCACATGTAACTCTTCCTTCATCCTACTGATCTCTCCACTATTGGTTGTTAGAAACATTGAGAGGTGGGGGGGGGGGGGGGGGGGGGGGG
>MU223557.1:2139284-2154468 GCA_018584345.1 Thuja plicata | reverse complement strand
GGGGGGGGGGGGGGGTGAATCAGTGTTTATCAATTATTTATATTTTAGCCAATTAAACATAAAACAAATATGCATTCAAGAATCTTAACACAAGAACACATAACACATGATTTGATTACAGAGAACCTTGATAACAGGAGAACTTCGGTGAGGATTATTACCCACAAAATATTGTACTAGGTATAATGAACCTGTTAAAGTTCCTTTGCCCTGTTAGAAGCAGTCTTTACAAATTGAGTACAATGACTCGGTTAAGGGTCTGACTCTGTTAGGATTATTTTACAATAACTCTATTAGGGGTGGATGGATCACTGCCTAGGCTCACTGCCCAATAATATGAAGGCTACAACCCTCTGAATGTTGATATGCACTATATCAAAATGAATTGTTGTAGTGACACTGTTGTCTGATTAGTTTTGTGTATGGGTGGATGCTCTTACTCCTTAAAGAGCTATATCATCTTCTGACTTCATTATATAGTACCTCTGTAACTTCTTCTTGCACAATAATTGACTTCTCTTACACTCTATAACATAACAATACACTACATACTTATATCTTTACAAACGAATAGGCGCGACCCAAAACATAACACTTAGTCGGCCTCATTAACAAAATATACAATGATTCCAAACAAGTCAGCTCAAGCGTGTTTACAACAACATTAATTACATCATTACAAACTTATAACTAAAGGCGCTTAGCCTTAACATCACAAAATAATACACGCTGACCAAAATAGTAGTCGGCTTCTGTGTTCTGTATTTTGGACTATTTCCTGGACTGCAATGTACTAATCTGTCTGTAACTTTTCCGTACTGAAGTTCCATACCTTGTGCGTTTGGATATAGCATGTATATACACCATAGAGTATATACCTAAGCATGCCTGATCTGGTGTGGTCTCTAACATGCGCGCTGATGTGTTGATCTTTGTATCTGTTTGTCTTCTCTGTATTCTGTACTTAGTCATTTTATCTTCTAAGTTATCTTTGACAGAAACTTAGTATGACTTTGTTGCCATGATTGACAACAAAAAATAAGCCATGCTTCCTCAGGAAGTCAACTTGCCAACATTGGCATCACAGCCCACACAAGAATTCACCTTTTTGTCCTTATTTTCAGCAGCCTGGGAATTTTTCACCATGTCTTTAACATAAGTTTTTTTCCTTATCCTTCGTGCGGGGAGGGCAGGAGATGGTTGCAAGAGAGGCGCTTTTTGCTCCAACATTATCCATGGGGCTAGTAGGGTCATTTTTTAAGTTCACAGAAAAATGAGTCGAGTCCATACTATTATCCTTCCCCTTTTTCTAATTCCCAGAGAAATCACTACCCTTCGAACCAGAATCATCCTTGTCTTCATCAATGTACTTTTTCCCTCACTGCCTTCTCCTTCCTCCGGGGTTTAGCAACAATCTTGTTAGATCTTCAAGGAGTGTACCCACATTCAATGTCAGACTCCACCAGGTGGACACAAGTTTTTGTTTTGGTATTTTTTGCTTCAACGAGAGGACCAAACTAGATACATTTATTTTTACGTCCAGTTTTAGAAGGAGTAGCCATCGAGGAGGTACAGGAAGACTGACGGGGGGTTTTGGGTTTTTTAGAATTCTTTCTCTTGTTCTCTTGGGGGTCCACATAATGGTTGGTCAAGGTAGGGACACCCTGAACAGTGATAGCTTTGGGTGGGCATAGTGCTAGGTGGAAATTAAACAGTCTGAGCATTAGGCCTTGGTGCAGGATGGTGAAATTTTTATTCTTGCCACGACTCTCATGAATCTTCATGACATTAGCCTCAAGAGAATGTAGGAGGAAAAGGGTATGGAAATCAAGTCCCTATGAGGAAGATGGTTCGAAAAAGGGAAGTGATAGAAATAATAAACCCCAAACCTCCCTTCAAGAGTAAAATACTTCATAATGACTAGACACACCTGGTCCCATGGTTCGTGAAGCTCCTCCCAATCATAGCCACCGTGAGTTTTAATGGGCTCCTCATTCTTTTGAAAGAATCTTTTGAGGTCAATTTCATCAGAGACCTTGGTCATCTTTTTCCATTTGTGTCCTTTCGTAGTGATCCCAATAGCCTACGTAATCACCTCCTCATTAACTTCAAAAGTCATTCCAACTATTCACTAACTGCATAGAGAGATTCTCATCTGAACTAATCATGGCTTCCATGTAAGGCACAATTCCTCCCTCATCCAAAATCATATTCCATGTGCAAGGGTTATTGTGGATGGATTTCTCACTTTTGTCTGGCTCAATGTGAAACATATCTCCCCTCATCTCTGAATCAATCTTTGAATTCTCTAGAGTGTTAGTGTGAGAAAAAACCAGAATGTAAAACTTTTGTATGTTGCAAAACTTGCCTTTACTACTTTTAGTTATTTATTGGAATGCAAATAAAACCACAAATGGAGGTCATTATTATAACCAATGTCGCTACCCAAGACAAACCCACATTAGCAATGCAACACATGGGAAAGGGCTTGCAGCAACTGATTTCCAATATTGATCATCATTTCCCGATAAGTATACATGAAGGCAGTAATGTGAGAAAAAATATAATAATTATTATGATTCATCACTTCAAAATCCTTAAGATTATAAAGGCTCTCGTCATCCTCTTCATAATTTAGAGTAATAATGACCAACCACTTCACATTAAAATTGGCATCTTGACCCCAGATTAGTCGTTACCCTAACCAAAAGCCACTTAACATTTAAATTCAAAATGATGGGATCTCCCACCTGAATACTAGCCTTCCCGCTAAACCTGACATCCTTTTGGCAAAGAAAAAGAATATGAGTCATCTTTGAGGTAACTTTTGTTCTCTCCCGATGAGGGATTTCATATTGTCTGAAAGAGGAGCCAGGTCCCTCCAACATCACATTCCCACCTTCCTCGACCCTTCAGCAGCCAAAGAGTCAGCAACAACATGCCCCTCCCTATAAATATGTTGGATTCCAAGCTCCTCCAGCCTGGTAAGCAACAAGCAGGCATCCTTGATAATATTGCTTATTTTCTAGCTAGCCTCCATGTTGCCTTTTAGGGTTAACTTTAGGTACGCTTCAAGCAATATTACTTGAAGCATATCTAAAGTTCCCAGTGAAGGCCAACACCATGTTGTTAGAATGAATTTAGAATAACTGAGAGTGGGGGTGAATCAGTTATCCTCAGGTCTAGATGTGCCCATTAAAACTTTATATCAATTTGAACAACTCAAATCTGCTCGGCAACAATAACATAAAATAACAACATACATATGCAGTTTACTGTTCAGATGTAATCAACATGTAGAAACTTAACAGTAAAACTCAACATAAACATTCACACAAGTTGACACTAGAATTTTAACGTAGAAACCCAATATGGGAAAAACCACCAATAACATGCTATCAACTTTTCACTCTTCAGAAGTGAGCTTTGTTAGGAGCCAACCCTGTCAAAGGTTACAAAACACACTGCTAAATGTGACCTGGTTAAAGGATTTAATCACCCTGTCAGGAGTGGCCTTGTTAGAGGACTTTGAACATTCTACCTGAATGTCACCTTCCTAAAGGATTTATACAATGACTATTAGGTCAACCTGGTTAAAGGATTTTGACTGATACAATGGTTAGAAAGTAATCAGCAGGTGTGATATGATACATACAAATTACTTTGCAAATCTAGATCCAATTCAGCTCTAATGCTAATTCACCGAGTGGCCTCGATTCACATTTCAATCTTTAGATCTGCTTGGAAATCCGTCAAGTAATCACTCATGTAGTTCTCTTATTCTCTATTCAGCCTTCTCTGCTGGATCATGCCAATCAATCAATTAACTATGCAATCCTCTTGCATGCTCTACATCGTTCATGAATAACCTCCTGAGGTTATCTTATACCTCTTCATCTAGGTCAGATACATCTTTTGCCACTTAATCAAGATCGTAGATCTTAGGTTAGGTCAGATCCAACGGATCTTTCCATCTTTACATTTAATTTACTTCTCTAATGCAATCACAAATTAAATCTTTGATCCGTGCATTAATTACGGTTACCCGTGCATTTACATAGTGTGGATTAATCGTTCTTATCCTTAATTAACTTTACATATCCCAATAGAATCAATTATGTTGGCCAAAGATCTCAAATCTCAACAGTTACCAAAATACTACTGCTCGGCCAACATTGTGTTCCTCGGCAATTTACTGGCGCTCAGTCATCACTAAGTTCACTCGGCATCTACTGGTGCTCGGCACAAACTGTTCTCAGTAAACTGTCATTGAAAGATAAACAACTCATTACTTTGCCAATGTGCCAACTGATCTAGTACCCTTGTGATTTCTCATAACTCAACCATTCCACTTGGTCTTCTTGTTAAATCTCCTTCATCAATCAATAGATATGGTATTCAAATAGATAGCAATAGTCTCACCAGTTAAGGTTTGACATCAATGACAAAACAACAATTGTTTCCATTGTAGCTTTCCAACAATCTCCCTCTTTGGCATTGATGGCAACACTAAACAATAAAACAATAATTTTCAACCATAGTTACCATACAATCCAAAAAAGTCTACCTATGTTCCTTGATATGAACAAATTTTTATTAATGTCTTTAGTTTCATTCTGATTCTCATCTGTAAAACTTTTCTCCCTCTATGTTTGTAATCACACTAAAAACTTTCTATGTTTGTTCATCTGTAGACTCCCTCTTTCATTAATCTCTTCCTTTTTTAGTAATCTCTCCTCTTTATCTTCTTTTTGGTAATCTCTCCCTCTTTGACAACAATGCCAAAGACGTTGACATCTTCATCATGCAGATTCTTCTGTTATAAACTCTATATCATGTTGTTTTCCTGTCATCTTGCCTATGACTGATCCTCTTTTATTTCTTTGCCTATCTTTCACATCTTTAGGTAGCATCCTAAAGTGCGACTGCCTATGCATCAATGTGTCAAATATTCTGAATATAACATTTGATGCAATAGTGTCATTCTGAACTAATTAGCCTCAGTTAGGGGAATCACCCCTAATTTACCTCGCAGATACTCATGAGCATCTTTGGGTAGTGCCTTGGTAAATATGTCTGCTAACTGTTCCTTAGTGTTCACATATTCCAGTCTCACTTCTTTCTTCTGAACTAGCTCCCTCAAGTAATGATACTCGATAGCTATATGCTTTGTCTTAGAGTGCATTACAGGGTTTTTAGAAATATTAATGGTACTCATGTTATCACAATATATGACAACTAGTTCTGTGATCTCTTATTTCATACCTTTTAGTAGTATCTTCAACCACACAATATTAGAACAATTAACTGTTGCTGCTACATACTCGGCTTCAGCTGTAGATTGTGAGGTGCAATTATGTTTCTTGCTTGTCCATGAAACTAATCTTTTTCCTAGAAGAAATGCTCCTCCTGTGGTGCTTTTCCTGTCATCCACATTTCCAGCCCAATCAGAATCAGTATAAACTCTGAGCTCAAACTTATCATTGTTTTTGTAATACATACCATATTCATATGTTCCTTTCAAATATCTCAAAATCCTTTTTACTACCATCATATGAGTTTCCTTGGGATTGGCAGAAAATCTTGCAACAATACCAATAGCTAGTGCAATATCAGGTCTACTGTGTACAACATATTGCAGCATTCCAATCATTGATCTGTAAAGGGTTTGATTCACTTCTTTTGTGTCATCATTCTTTGTCAGCTTCTATCCAGTAGCCATGGGTGTACTCACTGGTTTCGAATCTTCCATTCCAAAAGTCTTTAGTATCTCCTTGATATATTTTGATTGAGTAATATAGATACCATTCTTCATCTGATATATTTGTAAGACAACAAATTTTTTTATCTCACCAAACATAGACATCTCAAATTCAGTTTGCATCTCCTTTGCAAATGCTTGACATAACACATCTTGTCCACAAAAGATAATGTCATCAACAAAAATTTCAGCCAATAAAGTACCTTTACTTTGCTCTGTCTTCAAATACAGGTTATTGTTGTCATTTGTTCTTGCAAATCCAATCTTCATCAGATAATTGTGCAATCTCTCATACCATGCTCTTGGTGCTTGCTTCAATCCATATAGCGCTTTGTGTAATCTGCAAACCATATTCCTTTTGCTTGGGTCAACAAATCCATCAACTTGCTCAATGTAAACATCTTCTAATATTCCATTTAGAAATGCTGACTTCACATCCATCTGACATAATTTAAAACCTCTGTAGGTTGCATATGCAAGTAATGTTCTTACTCCTTCCAATCTTACAACTGGGGCGAATGTTTCTCCATAATCAATTCCTTCCTCTTGTGCATAACCCTTGCATACCAGTCTAGCTTTGTTTCTTGTTACCTCTCCATATTTATTCAACTTATTTCTGAATACCCACTTAGTACCAATTACATTTTTATCACTCAGCCTATGTACAAGTGTCCAAGTCTTATTCTTCTCAATTTGTTCAATTTCTTCATTCATGGCTTGTATCCAGTCTTCATTGTCCAAAGCATCTTTTACTATTTTAGGCTCAAAATCACATAATAAGCATGTATCTTCTCTCAACTTACTTCTTTTCATAACTGCAGAATCCTTTGATCCTATGATTTGATCAGGTTTATGGTTCCTTCTTACATACTTTTCTAGAGTAGGTTCTTTTTCTGCTTCAAGTTGATCATTCATGTCCAATTTAGGCTGATTCTGCAACTCAGCATCTTCATCAGATAGCTCGGCAATTACCTCCTATTGTCTGGCAATCTCATTATGTGACTCGACAGGTGCTTGCTATTGCTCGGCAACCATATTCTTAGTTTCAGGTAATGTATTAAAATCTTCCTCATCTACATAGACAAATGATTTGTAACTCTAAGGTTCATGTGTGCTTTCAGCTTCATTTCTTTCTGCATACTCATTAATTCTAACATTTGCACTTTCCACAATTTTGTTAGTGTTAGAATTCAAACACTTATATGCCTTACTCTTCATTGAATAACCAAGAAATATGTCTTCCTCACCTTTTGCATCAAGTTTCTCATTTATGTTATCCTTCAGTATGAAACATTTGCTTCCAAAAACTTTCAAATATTTTACATTAGGTGCATATCCATACCATAGCTCATAAGGTGTTGCATTACTACCTTTCTTGACTTGCACTCTGTTCAAGGTATAGACTATTGTACTTATGACTTCTCTCCAATATTTATGTGCAACATTTTTCTCCATCACTTGTGTTCTGGCACAATCCATGATAGATCTATTTCTTCTCTCAGCAATACCATTTTGTGGTGGTGTCCTAGGTGCGGACATCTGTCTTTTTATTCCTTGGTCATTGCAGAACCTGTTAAACTCATTAGAAATAAACTCATCTCCTCTGTCAAATCTTAGACATTTTAGATTTTTACGTGTCTCCTTTTCAACTTTTGCCAAATATCATTTAAATAACTGGAATGCATAAGATTTTTATTTAAGAAACATAACAGTCATCATTCTTGAGTAATCATCAACAAATAGAATAAAATATTTGTCTTCATAGTAACTTTATCACCAATGGGTCCATAAAGGTCAGTATGAACTAATTCCATAATTTCCTCAGACGTATGATTTTTGCTTTTGAAACTAGACTTAGTCATCTTTCCCAATTGACATTGCTTACACATTGCATTTTCAGGTTTCTTTAACTTAGGTAGCCCTCTAACCTTTTTCAATTTGCTTATGATTACAAAGTTATCAAAGTTTACATGACACAACCTTTTATGCCATAACCAAACATCATTATATTGTACAAACAAGCATGTCTCATCAACTAAATCCAGATAGAACAAGTTACCTATAGCCTGCTCACCACCTCCAACTAGTTCTCCATTGGCATCATAGATCTTTGCTTTCCTGTGATGGAACTCAACTCTGTAACCAGAAGTATTCAGCTATGCAACACTCAATAAATTATATTTAAGATCATCAACCCAATATACATTGTCACATATGATCTTGTTAGTCAAATTAGTTGATCCTTTCCCTTTAACAAGACATGGTGCATCATTACCAAATTTAACATAACCGCCATTACACTGATCTTGTTTCTCAAATTTATCTTTATCACCAGTCATGTGATGTGAGCAACCAGTGTCAATAATCCAACGGTCACCTTTACTTATATAAGAAATTAGTACAGTTTTCTCATCATCATCAGAATCATCTTTCATAGCAACATACACAACTTCTATATCATTTTCATCTGAATTGTTTGAATCATTGTCAAAAGTTTCTTCAGCTATATAACAAGATTTATTACCTTTGTCTTTGTAATCCTTATACCTTCTAAAGTCTCGGTCATCCTTTCTATCTGTGTACTTGTTGTCCCTTCCTTCATCTTTGTCATTCTTATCAGGACATCTAGCAGCAATATGACCAACTTTGTTACATGAAAAACATATGATAGGAAGTTTACCTTTGAATTTTCCTTTTCCTCTAGATAGTCTTTTTGCCATGAGGGCTTCAAGTTCTTCCAGATCATCATCTGTGGTGTTGCTGTCACTGTTCACACATTTCTTTCCTTTCTTTTATTTGTTAAGGACCAACTAGGATCTGAATGCAGATTCAATAGCTTGTGGAGTGTAGTTATCAAAATTTGACATCTCAAATGCAGTAAGTCTGCATACCAGACTTTCCAAAGTCAAATTATTGTTAGGAGTACATATTAATTCTTGAATTGTAGAGACTCTAATAGCATATACAGGAAGAAGAGTCCTCAATACCTTGCTGATAATGGTCTTATCATCAATGGTTCCCTTAGCTCCTTTGATAGCATTTACCACTTCCTTTATCCTACCATAATATTGAACTATATTTTCTCCTTCTTGCATTTTCATTTCATCAAACTTACCTCTTAAGCTTTTAGATTTGGCTCTTAGCATATTTGTGTCACCTCCATAGATGGTTTCTAGGGTATCCCACATTTTCTTTGCAGTTGAACAATTCTTTATGTCTTCAAACTCATGATAGTTCAACGATGATGCAATCTCCAACATTGCTTGATTATATTCCTGCTTTCCTCTTAACTGTGCAACTGTGGTAGGTGCAGTGGGGGCTACATAAGCATTTTCAACATAGTGCTTAGTTGAATCACCAATACCAACCAAATGCAACTTCATCAAACTCTGCCATGCAGAGAAGTTATCTTTGTTCAGCTTCAACTTTGGTACCTCCTTCTTATACATCTTGATATTTTGCTCCAAGTACCTTCAAACTATTTTCAAGAGACCCAAGCTCTGATACCAATTGTTAGAATGAATTTATAATAACTAAGAGGGGGGGTGAATCAGTTATCCTCAAGTCTAGATGTGCCCATTAAAACTTTATACCAATTTGAACAACTCAGATCTTCTCAGCAACAATAACATAAAACAACAACATACATATGCAGTTTACTATTCAGATGTAATCAGCATGTAAAAAATTAACAGTAAAACTCAACATAAACATTCACACAAGTTGACACCAAAATTTTAACATGGAAACCCAATATGGGAAAAACCACCAATAACATGCTATCAACTTTTCACTCTTCAGAAGTGAGCTCTGTTAGGAGCCAACCCTGTTAAAGGTTACAAAACACAATGCTAAATGTGACCTGTTTAAAGGATTTAATCACCTATCAAGAGTGGCCTTGTTAGAGGACTTTGAACATTCTACCTAAATGTCACCTTGCTAAAGGATTTATACAATGACTATTAGGTCAACCTGGTTAAAGGACTTTGACTGATACAATGGTTAGAAAGTAATCAAAAGGTGTGATCTTATACATACAACATACTTTGCAAATCCAGATCCAATTCAACTCTAATGCTAATTCATTGAGTGCCCTCCATTCTCATTTCAATCTTTAGATCTGCTTGGAAATCCGTCAAGCAATCACTCATGCACTTCTCTTCTTCTTTGTTCAGCCTTCTTTGCTAGATCATGCCAATCAGTCAATTAACTATGCAATCCTCTTTGCTCTACATCCTTCATGAATAACCTCCTGAGGTTATCTTATACCTCTTCATCTAGGTCAGATACATCTTTTGCTGCTTAATCAGGATCGTAGATCTTAGGTTAGGTCAGATCCAACGGATCTTTCCATCTTTACATTTAATTTACTTCTCCAATGCAATCACAAATTAAATCTTTGATCCATGCATTAATTATGGTTACCTGTGCATTTACATAGTGTGGATCAATCATGCTTATCCTTAATTAACTTTACATATCCCAATAGAATCAATTATGTCAGCCAGAGATCTCAAATCTCAATAATTACTAAAATACTGTTCCTCGGCAATTTACTGGCGCTCGGTCATCACTGACTTCGCTCGGCATATACTAGTGCTCGACACAAACTGTTCTCAGTAAATTATCATTGAAAGATAAACAACTCATTACTTTGCTAATGTGCCAACTGATCTAGTACCCTTGTGATTTATCATTACTCAACCATTCCACTTGGTCTTCTTGTTAAATCTCCTTCATCAATCAATAGATATGGTATTCAAACAGATAGAAATAGTCTCACCAGTTAAGGTTTGACATCAATGACAAAACAACAATTGTTTCCATTGTAGCTTTCCAACACATGCCACCTCCCATATCCCTAATAATTCCTCCTCCAACAACCAACCCATTTTGAGTCGCACCATAAAAGTTCATTTTTAACCAAGAAGAGGGGGCATCCACTTGGTCCTCATTCTCTTTGGTTTCTTAGAGTTATTGAACCTGTAAAAGGAATTTGGTAGATTCCATCTCCTAGTCAACATAAAATCCATAGCAGATGGGGGGTTGGCCAAGGTCTTCCAATTGCAAACAAAGATATTCTCCAACAATAGTTTCTCAACTATTTTGTCCACTATATCAACACCATTCTCCATGTCTCTGAATATGTGATTATTCCTTTACTTCCATATATGTGGAGGGATGATTCTCCAGAGTTTTTTGACTATAGGATGGAATGAGGGAAACTCCCAATTGCAGATGAACTTTTGTAGGTCCTCCAAAAAAAACCAAGAGATGCTAAATCTATCCAGAATTTTGGACCAGAATTCATTAGCATAGGGAAAGTGAATAAACAAGTGGGAAATACTTTCCTCCTCCTATTTGCATAGAACACACCAGATTACAAGTTGAAATCCTCTCCTTTTGAGATTGTCAATGGTGAGGAATTTTCCATGAAGCATCGTCCACCAAAAAAAATTCACCTTTGGGAGGAGTTAGTCATTCCAAATAGGTTTCCAACATTTTGAATCATTCACAAATATAACAATGTAGTTATAAGAAGACTTCACCAAAAAGGATCTTGATTGCCATTTATCCCATATCAGCCCGTCTTCACAAGGGAACATAGGGATATAAATATTTTCCAATAAATCTTGTAGAGCACCTATCTAATGCCCGAGGTGAGGGGGAACCTCCCTAACCCCATCCAGTCTTTTCCACCTCCTTTAGGGATTTATATAATCTCTGGCACAAGATCCAAAATGATCCTTAATTATCCTCATTAGGTGACCAAAGTGACCTAGGGCTAGAGGTTTTTCATCACACCAAGTATCTTCTCGAAACCTAATTTTGTTCCCATTGCCAAACTGTCATCTAATCCCCTCTCTCAACAGACCTCTATATTTTACAATATTATTCCATATTTGTGAACCAACGGGGAGGTCTTGGTCATATAACACATCAGAGAAGGTCATGTTGCCAGAGTGAAGTGTTTTTGCATTAGGAAGCACAAAAAAAATAATGCATAAAGCTTCATTTCATTGAAGATATGAAAAATCCATACAAAATAGGGCAAACTCATAAGAAAGATGTATACCCCTAAATCTATTCAATTTGTGCAAACTCTTGGAGAGATGTATGCCTTGAGTCCATAAAAATTGGACAAACTTGTAGGATAGATGTATGTCTATAGGACTCTATTTAGGAGAGTAGATACAATTTGGCAAACTTATCAAACAAGATTTATGTCACAACTTGACAAACTCCAAAGAGATGTATTTTTACAACTCTGATTATTAGCTTTAAATTAATCCCATTTATACATTTTCAAAAAAATTTGAAAATCCATTGTTGATCATTAAGAGGCTCATGCCTAAATAAAAATAGTTAGGAAGCTTTACATGAGTGGGATAGGATGCACTCTGTAAAACAACCTCTGGGATTTTAGAAGCAGACTCTTCATACAAGGGGAGTTGAAGGAAAGGAGAGAGGAAAACCTTTCAAAAACAACCTAAGCTGAGGGAGGTGATCCACCATGGAAAATATTTTAAGACATAGTTAGGAATATGTAAGATGACATTCATAGAAATCTGACCCTTTCTAGGTAGAGATTTACATCTTCATCCGATAGACACAGCGTACCATAGACCCTTCATTGTTAGTTGGGAGAACAAAACATATAAAGTCTACATGACACAGAATGTAATATTCAGATACCAACCCGGGGAAGCACCTACAAGGGTCTTAATAAAGACTCAAATCCCTCAAGGGATGTGCAATTTCTTACACCCACAAATACAATACAAGAACAATACTTCTGAATAGAGGAAAAACAAGATATACCAAAAAAGGGCACTTGCTTCTAGACATAAATAGTTCCTATAAGGGTCAAAATAAGGAACAACCCCCCCCCCCCCCAAGACAAATTTTCCTTAGGAGTAGGTTGTAAATGGTACAATTCATCCTCTATTCTAGATGCATTATGGGGAGGAAAAAAGTCAAGATAAAAATACACCCAATTAAACATAAAATAATTGCACCAACATAAGAAAATTGGATCAAATGTGAAGGAAATTAGCATATGATACTCTGATTAACAAAAAGAGAAAGGTTACAAGAGAAATCTTTGTAAAGGGTTTCGGTCCCCTTCAAAACCTATTTTTACCAGTAATCAAAACAAAAAGAGAAAGGCTACAAGGCCGCAATCCCTACATTTCATTAAGAACAAACATGTCAAGGCTAGGGAGTAAGTTCTAGACTATTGACAATACAACATACATCTTGGATCCAAAATCCATGGAGTCCCTTTGAACATAAACTAAAACTTCTATGAATTTAGAAATATTTCCTAACATGTAGAACTAGAAGTCCAATGTCTAACTCCTTTTACAATGTAGGCATTCTGGTTTTTATAAACAACCTTTGGGCCTTTTTGATCAAACTTGATCGATTTTTGTTAAATCCATTCACATGTTGAATTATTCGACATGATTTCTTATTTTCCTTTTAGGCATGGATACCAACTATATATTTTCCATTGGTTGCAATTGGAACGCCTGCCAGCTATAGATGAAAAGTTCATCATTTTGAGCGGTTACTACAATTCGTCATGATCTTCTAATAATATGTTGGTCATGTTAACATTTGTCAAAAATGCCATTTAGGTAAGCCTTGTGACATGGCATATTCTTTGGATATTCTGTCGGTGGGTACCATCATTATTGAGAGCAAAGACTGGACATGTGTTGTGCCATCGGGTGCTAAGAATAGGGTGTTTAGAGCAAAGTTTCTGGGACTTCTGCCTAGCTGACATGTGTCGGGCTTGTGAAGCTTTATCTTTGAAGAGGGAGATGTTCCTTGGGAAAGGTTTGCAGTCTTATGATGCTACTGAACCATTTTAGCAGTGAAGGAAATTGGGGTTGATCATTGCAGATGGAATCTGCTGTCACCACATCCATGTCTTCGTTAAAATTCAAATGGACAATCTCAAATTGAAAGGTTGGTGCACTTGGATGAGGACCAAATTGTTATAAAATTAAAATTATATTATTTAATTTGGATGTTTTGACTTGGATCCATTGCACCTACTACAAGTTATGCTTCATCTCAAATCTATGAAATAAACTCCTAATCCTAGCGAAATAAATTTATATCCTTTATTGGAAAGATTCAGGTCATGAAAAAGATATTTTTAGCCTCTCATGTCTATTACCACTCTTTTTGGATGCCTTCCAAGAAGGGGCATGAAGATATGAATAAAATTATTTGCCATTTTTTGTGGTCTAATTTGGAAGGAAAAGTTGGATATAGATCTATCTCTTGGTTACATTGCATTTCGCCAAAATTGAAAGGCAGTCAAGGTCTCTTGGATCCCAAGACGCAAGGGTATAACTTAGCTTCCAAATGGATAATTAAAATAAAGTCAAGAGAACCTTGAAAAAATCTCATTCAGTCATTATCTACTTTATTCTTGGTGTTGTACTTTAGCATTATTAGATGATGCTTGATTTCAATTGGATGAAGTGGATATGATAGAATAAAATAATATTGTACTTGATGCTAGTATAACAATATCAACAAGAGTAGCATGTACTAGTGCACTCACTTCATCAAATAAAATAATTGCAGTTATAGTTACAATATTTGTTAAACAAATGTGAACTTTTAAATGTAGTTATAGTTACAATATTTGTCAGAACCCCTGGAAAATGTGCCAGGTGGGATAAATAGTGTCTAGAGAGGCCCAATTAGGGTCCTAAACAGGCACAGAAGCATGAGAGGGTGCATAAATGAGAGGAGAATATGATGATGGTAAAAAACACCCCCTAAGGAGGGCTACACGTTCTTAACATGGAAGTGCTTCCATTTTAAGAAGAAAATGAAAAGCTGAAAGAAGAAGCAAGAATTCAACAACAACATAATGAAATAATCAAGAGAGCTGAAGAAAGCAACAAAAGGATGGATGATTTTCTTGATGGACAAAGGAGAGCCAACAACAATACAGGACTAGGCTATACTGAGAATGGAGAATCACCCAACCAATCTTATCCAAAGAATGTCTATGCAAATCCAAGACCAAGATCCTAAATCCACATCTTCATTCATAGGAACTTTTTATAAATGTAACAAGAAAGGACATAAATCATATGAATGTAAATCTGAGATGAAACAACCTAAGAAGGAAACCTACATGGACAAATATTATCCTACTTGCAAAATGCATGGGCACACATCTCTTGAATGCTGGAAGAAGAAAAAGAAAGCACGGAAGCCTAAAGGTCAAGAAACTGCCTATCAACTAAAAAGAGTCGGTAACCAATGTAACCACCTAAAATTGGTCTGTTGCAACTATGGACCCTATTTGCCCTAAGTGTGATCATACCCTCGATTTATGTCCAAACGACCCTGTTACTGCTTGGCATATTTCTTTTAATCAATTTAATG
>MU223557.1:2109226-2120554 GCA_018584345.1 Thuja plicata | reverse complement strand
TTCTAAATGAATTAAATAAGTTTATTTCATTTATTAATATTCCCCTAAAACCCAACCTAACCTATCTCAACCACTTCTACCCTGGGTTCTAACCCTTCTCAACCCATTCACCCTTGCTAATCTAATCCTAATCCTAAAATCTACCCTAACCCACCTCCTAATGTTGTCACATTCCATTAAGGAATGCTTAGCAACTCCAGCCACTTGAGAAAGTCCACTTTCTCAAGCTGGACTTTCTTAAAGTCCACCTTCTCAAGCCAACCTCTTACACCCTCCATTGCTTCTTAAAGGCCTTCATTAATGTCTTATTAATGAAAGATGCCTTAAGCCTATGTCTCTCCCATGCCTTATTAATGCCTTGGGCATTAATGGTTCTTACACCTTCATTTATGAGTCTCCTAATTCATAAATGAACCTTGTCCCCCCTCTCTCTCTCATTCTTCTATAAATAGAAGCCATTTTTGAGAGTAAATAAGCCTTCACCTTAGATCAAAAATACATTGTTATGCTGTTGGATTAATCCTAGAATAGTATTTCACTCTTTATTTCATGCTTTTTCCATTGTTATTATTCACATGCTTAGAGCTAGATTGCTTGTTTATCACCTTTTTAGCTTGGTTTTGAACTAAATCCTTCATGCTAGATAGTATATGTCACTGATTTGTAGCATATTCTGAGGGCTGATATGTTACTAATTACACTCTTTCTAGTTAGAAGGCAATAGGTCAATATTAGTGTTTTTGAGTGTTTTATCTAACCTTTTGGACTAATGCAATGACTTATTGACTGTTTGTGTCTTTCTTAACAGGTTCCCAAATACACACACACACTTTCATGTTGATTGGAATTCAAATGTGATTGACTAGTCCTTTTTAGTTTTAATTGATATTGAATATGCCTGAAGTCTTTGTCAATTTGAATAGTGATCATCTTATAAGGCTCTAGTATTTTTGTCTATGAAGTTTATTTTAGTAATGAACCATGTTTGAAACTAACTCTTCCAGTTGAAAGTAATCAAATGATAAAAGTGTTCTATGTTTGTGATGTTGTCAGGAATAGATAGATGAATAGGTGTCTTTGAATGCATTTACTATTTCTCAGCTTTTATAGATGCACCCATGGGATGATATGAATGCTCTGACCTGTGTCTAGGATCTTGTTATTATGTTCTCATCTTGACTATGAAGGGATTGTGGTATACTATGCCAAATTATGAAATTTTACTTGCATTCTGATTATATAGTTCTATCTTTTAATTCATGAAAGATTGTGAGTTAATAGTGAAATGATCTGGTGCATCTCCTTAAGATAGAAACCCACAAAAAATAAATCAGATGAACTCACAATTCCATATTAAGAAGATGCAATCTTTTGAAGAAATTTTTCCCAGACGCGAGATTTCTCAAAATTCATCAAATCGTGAAGCCACTAGATGTACGCACACACGATAAAAAAATATCCTTAAACCAATAGAATGGATCTTTCCAATCATTCACCACACAAAGATGAAACAAAAATGATAAACTCCAAACTAATTGATCGGAGATTCATTCACAATAAAACATAGTTGGTTCTTTGAAATGAATGAACAAGCATACACATATTTATAAACTTCACATAGACAGTAGAAAATTCATGCCATGAATGAAGCACCAACAAAATATAGCTTTATTTCATAAATAATCTCCCCTAATTACATCTATGTAATCAAATATATAGTGCTTCAACTTGGAAAATCAAAAACCCGCAGCTAGGGTTTCATATACACAAAACATGGCGTAATAAAATAAATCTATTGTATAACAATGCAAAACTAATCCTAAACCGATAGCTAACAATATTGCATGGAATCTTATCCATGTGTACACTTAATACATGCAAAATTAGATTGGAATTAACCCCTAAAATGAAGGAATTTGAACTGCACTTCCACTGTTTCTTCTTCTCTTTTATACATGATTGATCTTCTTTTTGATGTTCATGTCCAAAATGCATGGATCTAACTTCTCTTATGATGTGTAAATGATAGAAGACCCCTTGAATTGCAAAAAAAACCTCCAGCTTGCATGCAATCTATCCACAAAATGATTCTACATGAAAAACACAATAAAAAATGTGTTCCCATAAATTTATGGGTTGTGGACCTCCAAAAAATGTAACTCTGCAAAATGACTAAGTCTGGAAATTTGATGACCCTATATTTTTTAGGTTATGGACCTCCAAAAAATGCAACATTAAAAATTGACTAAGTTTAGAAATTTGATGACCTTGTATTTTTAGGGTTGTGGACCTCTGAAAAATGCAATATTGAAAATTGACTAAGAATGGAAATTTGATGACCCTATATTTTCAGGGTTGTGGACCTCCAAAAAATGCAACTTTGAAAATTGACTAAGTCTGGGAATTCGATGACCCTTGATTTTTGGAGTTCTGGACCTCCAAAAAATGCAACATTGAAAATTGACTAAGTCTGGAATGACTTGATTTAGGAAATTCAGGGTTGTGGAAATCTGAAACTCCAAAAATTTGTGGACATCCAAAACTTCGAAAATTCCATGACTAAAAAATAACTAAGTCCAAAATGACTTGATTTAGGAATTTCAGGGTTGTGGACATCCGAAACTCTAAAAATTCCATGACTGAAAAATGACTAAGTCCAAAATGACTTGATTTAGGAATTTTGGGGTTGTGGACATCCGAAACTCTAAAAATTTTGTGGACATCTGAAACTCCAAAAATTCCATGGCTAAAATGACTGAGTCCAAAATGACTTGATTTTCTGGAGGAACTCCCAACTGCTTCTCTCAATTACTTCATTGATCTTGTCAAAATTGGGCAACTTCATAACATCCAACTATTTTTGTTTCCATTTTCAGAATGAAGACACCTTAGACCAAAAATCTTGAATCCTAGATATGATCCATGATCTCCCTTATGTCTTTCTTAATGTAAAACATTTATTGCAAATCATCCTTGGTGTTCACTGCAGTCACAATTCCCATGAATTGTTGAATGATATTCTTGGTAGAATATAAATTCTCTTTGTTCTTATCTTCATACATCTGCAAGTCAATCCCATTGAAGAATTTCTCTAACTCATTGGTTCATAACATGCCACATTGATATTCCCAGTTCTGCAATCACAAAGGATGCCTCGTCAGTAATCTTGATTGAAAATAGGAAATTAAACTAGAACAACTAAGTCTTTATGCAAGGAAATTAAATCTAAATATAAAAAGGAGACAAATAAATCCCTAAACCTGATTAAAACCCATCAAAAAATGAAAAAAACCCTTCACTACATCTTTCGGACTTACCTAACTCTAAAAAAGACATAAACACAAAAGAAGCCAAAAAGGGAAAAAGAGAGGGAAAACACCAAAAGTTTACTCATCTGACATACAACTATCAAGAGAACATCTACCCACAATCTAACTCACCAGATGCCTAATCAAATTGACCATAAGGGCCCCTCAAAGAAACTAAAAGCGAAAAAGTGGGGGTCCCCATTTGGCCAAGTAACCAATATGGAGCATGTGTTGTGAATCCACAATAGGAACCTAAGGTAGACATTATTTACAAAAACCACTAGACTCAAAATTATGTGGTTGGTTACTTCTAGCTAAACATGTTTGTCAATTTCTTTGAATTGGTTAAAAAATGTGAGAAACTTGCCAATTCTTCATCAGAAGATGGAAAAGTTTCTCCATGCCTCTGAGACCCATCGTAGTTGATGAACCCTTTTCCCAATGGGGTTTAGACTTCATTAGGATGATTAATCCCCCTTTAAGTTTCATAATTGCTACAAATTATTTCACCCCATGGGCAGAAGCGAAGCCTCTCAAGAACGCCATAGTAAATGAAATTGTTAGTTTCCTTGAAGAATTGGTGTCAAGATTTAGGCCCCCAAAAACAATAATTTTAGACAATGCAACAACATTCGTGGGAACCAAGATGTTTGAGTTTGCACTAAGAAACAACATTTTCTTAAAAACATATTCCAATTATTACCCTCAGGGAAATGGATTAGCAGAGTCAACAATTAAGAACTTGATAAGAATCATAAAGAGGGTTGGCTTAGAGCACCAGCGGGAATGACACAAGCACTTGCACATTGCTCTATGGGTAGACTGAATTAATCCAAAATATGTCATCAATACTTTGCCATATGAATTAGTCTATGGAAAGGAGTCGCTCCTTCCAATTTTAATGGAGATTCCCACCCTACAAATTCTCAAAACTATAGAGGTCGAGGAGGATGGTGCCATGAACGTAAGGTTGGCTGAATCGCTAAATCTACAGGAGTAGCAAAAGAAATCCCGCAATTCCCTTACACATCACTAAGGATTTGTTAAAAGGTGGTTTGATAAAAGGTCATCAGACCCTATTTTCAAGGAAAATGACATAGTCCTAAAGTACAATGAAAGAGCAAGCAAGCCGAGTCAACACACAAAGCTCGACGCCTTATGGGAGGGTCCTTTTTGCATTATAAATTGAAAAGGTGGCATTGCTTTTAAACTAGAAGATACATAAGGTAACTCCTTCAAGATATCGGTAAATGGGATCCACCTTAAATATTTATATTAATGACTTCTCCTTTCCTCCCTGTAAATAGTAGGTTAGTCGTGCTTTGTGTTTAATAAGTACCGTCAAGTACATTTGCTTTGTTATTTTCCTTTTTCTCCCCTATATTTTGAGCTCTTCCCTTTTTCCCGGCTGTGACAGTGTTTATTGTTCTTCAAATATTTAAATTCTCCCCTATATTTTGAGCCCTTTCCTTTTTCCCGGTTGTGACAGTGTTTATTGTTCTTCAAATATTTAAATATTTCCCCTGAGCTATCATGTCAAACCCTCAGTTCTTGTAAGTGCCTCATTTTTTGGAATGGTGGCGAGTCCAGGTAATTTGTACTCTCCTGTTTCCATCTGCATAATGCATACAAACCAAGGATAATGCACACGTTTAGGCAGTTATCACCTTGCTTTCCTTTTTGTGTTGCCAAAGTATAAGAATTTTCAAATCAATTGCAAAGGAGAGTATTGAAGTTTCCCTGCTCAAGATTGTTAAGAGATCATTGTTTTCTTCTTCAAATGGTGATAACACGTGCTTCACCATATTTTGTAAAGCTAGCTGATTTTTTTGTAGACACATCGTATGACCAAGCACCTAGGTTGGAAATAGTAGACCATAAAAAATAGAGGTTACAAAGCTAGACATCACCAGGGATCCAATAATGGTCAAAGACCTAGCAGATGATTTATGGGACCCATTATTGGCTTCGCATACTATATTCCTCAGTGAGGGGGCATTGTAGAGAAAGTTAAATCAAATTTTTTCCATGGTGGGTTCACCAATTTAGAATTATGGCTTTCCCTAATACATGGTACTCGACGTTCACCCTTGCCCAGAACTAATTCATTCCCTGATAAGGCATTTTAATGCAGAAAGCTACGCCATTCAGTATGGTGAGCTAAATTTTATCATAAGCCCAAATTCTATAAGAAGGATGTTGTGTATTCCGTGTGACATGGCTAACACTGTGCGATTTGATAAAATGAAGCTCAATCTTGAGTAGAATCAGTTACCCAACCAGAAGGATTTCTTGGAACGAGAATTGCAGACCAAGTTCCCTAGCATATCAAGGTTCCTAATGCCCTTTTTGACTTTTAAAGGTGATTCCAAGGATATATTCTCTATGCTTTCTTTTGTCTATCGACTAGAAGGAGATAATTTTGTATAACGATTCCCAATGGCCATGGAATATAATTTGAAGATAGTCTTGAACCTTGACATCCAGTTTAATTTTTATAATGCCATTACAGAAGGTATAGTGCAACAACTCCATGAATTCCAGATTTCTCCCCGTTTCAGGTACCCATCTCTTCTAGTTCACATGTTGTTATATCAAAATCAAAGTCACTTTTTGGGGTTTTTATACTTAGATATCATGGATATATTTGGGTGAAGGAAGCACATCTCTATGTGGACCCCCATCCTGAACAAGCCCAATGACTATGAAAGCTTCTTGTTGCAATTTATAAGGCCTTTCATGTGTGTCCTCCTGAACCAATTTGATGAGGGTAGACTTTCTGCGAGCCAGACCACTTGGTTGAAAAATTGGGAACTTTGTGTGGAATGGTTCTACATATGTACCTTCCTTGTCCATACCTTCATTCACTACAACATTTGGGGTCAAATTTTGATCCCAATTTGCGATGACACTACCATTTATGTGTGATTTTTGTGTTTTTTTGCAAGTGCCCCCGATGTTGTCGTAATAGCAACGGTACTGTCAGAATTGTGACACCCACGTGATTATAAACAAAAATAAATAAAAAGAAAGGCTCATTTCTAATTTAGCGTGATCACATATCGTCGTGCGCGAAGAGGGCCTAACTATGGAAGATGGGAATCTTGGTATATGGTAGCCACGACTTGATCAAGTAGGCATTCGAGCTTTGTATTCTCATTGACTCAACTTCATTTTGATGGCATTTATTGATTTAATGGCACAATATGAATGTTAATAATGACATTGTTGGCATTGTTAATACTGGAATTGTTAATACTGGAAATGTCTTGATGGATCGCGGGATGTAAGCTAGGGCATCATGCATTTTTTATGGGCTCACTGTTTAATACTGACATTGTTTACATCTTTGCATTTTGAATGCTTGATGACCTGCGAGCTTTGAGAGCTAGGGCATCATTGCTATTACCTTCAAGGCATTGTGTGAAGCGTTTGATCTCTCTTTATTTGTTTTTTTGTTGATATTCACTATGTGGTACTCCCCATTGATGATCATTTCATGAGGAAATGTCTTGATGGCTTGCGGGTTGTAGGCTAGGACATCGTGCATTATTTATTAGCTCACTGTTTAATACTGGCATTGTTTACATCTTTGCATTTTGAATGCTTGATGACCCGCAAGCTTTGAGAGCTAGGGCATCATTTCTATTACCTTCAAGGCATTGTGTGAAGTGTTTGATCTCTCTTTATTTGTTTTGTTGTTGATATTCACGATGTGGTACTCCCCGTTGGTGATCATTTCATGAAGAAATGTCTTGATGGCTCGCAGGCTGCAAGCTAGGGCACCATGGATTGTTTATTAGCTAACTGTTTAATACTGGCATTGTTTACATCTTTGCATATGGAATGCTTGATGACCCATGAGCTTTGAGAGCTAGGGCATCATTGCTATTACCTTCAAGGCATTTTGTGAAGTGTTTGATCTCTCTTTATTTGTTTTGTTGTTGATATTCACTATGTGGTACTCCTCGTTTATGATAATTTCATGAGGAAATATCTTGATGGCTCACGGGATGTAAGCTAGGGCATCAGGTATTGTTTATGAGCTCACTATTTAATACTGGCATTCATTTACATCTTTACATTTGGAATGCTTGATGACCCATGAGCTTTGAGAGCTAGGGCATCGTTGCTATTACCTTCAAGGCATTTTGTGAAGTGTTTGATATCTCTTTATTTGTTTTTCTGTTGATATTCACTATGTGGTAATCCCCATTTATGATAATTTCATAAGGAAAAACATGGTATCTTCTTTCCTTTCTGCAACATTCTTCTAAGTGCACATGTCCTGTAGCATGGTTTTTCTTTCAGAAGTGTATGGCTTGACTATGCACATGCATAATTGCAGATGAGGATTAGTAATAGGATGCCATTCATTGCTTATATCTTCTTGATCTAACCCCCATCTCTCTTTTCTTTGCAAGTTCTGGATCACACAGGAGCACACTGGATTCATACCCGGGTCAAAAATTCATCACTTCAGGCAATGTCTGGTACCCTTATTAGTTATGTTCATCCTCTTATGTATGCATGTACTCTTGCATATTCTTCTGGAAGTTGGCTATGCTCACAACAACCCAGATGATTTTATATTTCAGTTCCTTTCCTTGTATAGTATATACAAGTTATTTGGCATATATATAGTATATACGTGTAGTCTTTAGATGCAGAAATTTCTCTTCCTTTACATGTATCTTTTCATGAAATGAACACAAATTAAACAAGATCATCTAATAATGCAAACTAGGGTATTGTAGTCACTCATCTAGTAATTAGGTTACCAATGTACAATGAGGTAACTATTTGTATATATATCAAAACATGAAGATGATTCTTAGGAGATAGTGGAGCTAGAGGAATGTGTGAAAGATCTAAATGCTTTCAAAAATAAAAACTCCTAAGGCTTTCAAACACCTAGGAGCTTGTAATAAATTAAAATGGAAGAAGATAGGTCCATGTATGATCTTAAGGGAATTTTTATCTAATGCCTACGAAGTTGACTTTCTAGAGGGCATTAATATGTCACTTATATTGAATGTTAGTGATTTGTATAAATATTATGAAGGAGAGATTAGTATCTCACTTGTATTCAATGTTAGTGATTTGTATAAATATTCAAATTTGGAATCATTGTTGAAATTCTTCCTCATGTAGTTTATATTTCTTCATGTTTAATAGGTTGTAACTCAAATTTATAAATGTTATTGAACTCAAATAATTGTTAAAAATTTATTTGTGAGTTACTATGCTTCTTGGTGCATGTTTGGACATATCCATAGATACAACAGCTCTTGGGTGTGTGTGTGTGCATATATGTATGTGTATTTATGTTTATATATGTATATGTATATTTATATATGTGTGTGTGTATGTATACATATACCTATATATTTACATGTACATACATATATATGCATGTGTGTATGTATATGTGTTTGTAAGTGTGTGTGTATGAATATTTATGTATGTATATGTGTGTGTCTATATATACACACCCAACCACACACACACACATACATACATACATAAATACATACACACATACATACATAAATACATACACACACACACATACATACATACATACATACATGAATCTTTCATTTGGTTTGCACATATGGAATTTCATCATATAGAATCATCAGTATTAGTCATTTTAGTTGGGAGATTATTAATAGGGACGAACCTCTTTTTAAAGTAAGATTCATGGAATGGATATCCTTCTTCTACAACAATATTTGATCTACATAATGCCAAATTTGGTAGAAATGACAAGAAATTTGCATCTATTGGAAATACTCAGCTCCTTCAACCCATTCCATCACCCATTGTTACTATTACACAAGAATTATCTTCAAGAAATCCAATCGAGGGTAGGCATGGGCAACCCCTTGAAAATGAAATAGATCCTAAACCAACTTGTGGGGATGGTTCACTATTTGATACTAGGGAAAAACATCTAGTCAAGGACATAAGGATGATGATGAAGGATAAGAAAATGATACAAAAAAAATAAAGGAAAGTGATAAAGGAAGCTATCAAGTTGCTACAATAAATGTGTTATTGTGAACCACTACTCATGAAACGTGGTCAATGAGTTTGACTCAAACACTATAAAATTGAATCCTAATAGCAATATCACAATTTAAATTATTGTGGAAAGTATCTTCTACTTATCAATTGATGATATTAAAGGGATTTATCAATCCCTGCATAAACAAACTATATTAAAAGGATATGTTACATATTATACATCTCCCACTAATCACAGTGTTCGCAGGGGGTAGGAGAGTCAATTCATGAAGGAAGACTAAAATCCCAATTCACTGTTACAACAAGAAGCCTGGGTACAGTAAAGATACCAGTCAATTCCCTGACCTCTTTAGCAATTAAAATAATGAGATCAATGCATGGAAATGTTTGTTTTATTGATTGAACCGGTTACATTATGGTTTTCTTACACATCCACTCTACACCCCCCTTTCCACTCACATGGATCAACAAAGAAATAGACTCAAACTCTTCAAAGAAACCCGATTGCAACCACCTAACCACCCAAAACTGTTCCATACCAGTCATAAAATTGACTGTCAAAACCAAATAGGCTTAATGGTGTTGTCAAGTTGACAACCCATGTTGTCAAATCGACAACATGGTGTCTCATACCCCCATTTAGCATATTTAGAAGGTTTTAAAAAAACTCAAGTTTGAAGTTAATTAAAGATACATATCCATATATGAAAGGCCAATATACTGAATAAACAAGATATACTTGTAACAAAACATGTACAACACACCCCCATTAAACCATTTATCACAAACCGCAAGCCCTGTCAATACTCAATGTATGTATACTATCATACATGCATGAATACCCACCTCCTTGGAAGATACACAACCAAAGAAATAGCATGCCATGAGCTCCAATACTAAGAGAATTACTACCATGACTCCACTAATCCAGCCTGAAAAAGGAAAGCTACAAAATCACAACAGTGTAACAATACTAATAGGTAGAGAAAAGGTTCATCAAATGCTAAAAGGACTGTCTGCAACACAAAGTTCCTGTGAAGGGGAATCCTTATCCTCCACTATCCTTTTTCTTAGCGTGCATGTGGTTCCTGTAAAAGTAAACAAACAAAAAAGAAGGGCTCTACAATTGTAACAGATGTGGTAAACACTACAACATATATTGAATACCCTTATTATTTATGTTCATCCTCTTATGTATGCCTGTACTCTTGCATATTCTTCTGAAAGTTATGTATGTATATATATGTATGTATGTATATATGTGTATATATATGTGTATATATATGTGTATATATATATATATATGTATATATATGTGTGTATGCATATATATGCACATTCTTCTAAAAGTTATATATGTATATATATGTATGTATGTATATATATGTATGTATATGTATGTATATGTATATGTATATGTATATGTATATATATGTATGTATATGTATGTATATGTATATATGTATATATATGTATGTATATGTTGTATCATCTTAAAATGGAAGCACTTCCATGTTAAGAACATTTATCCCTCCTTAGGGGATGTTTTTGACCACCATCATACTGTCCCCTCCTTTCAGCATCATCTCCTGCTTCTGTGCCTGTTTAGGACCTTGATTGGGCCTCTTCGGGAAAATTCTATCCCACCTGGAACTTTTTCCAGGGGTTCTGACCCCCTGGGTCAGGGTCGACCTCGACCTTGACCTGGGTCAGGGTCGACCTTGACCTTGACCTGGGTCCCCCTTTCAAATTTGGAAATTTGTCGGTTGTCGGAAGTCATCCAAAATTCATTTCCCGCTTCCGGGTCGGCTGTTTTGGGGTTTCGAAGCAGTAAATCTTAAATTGTATTTAATATAGGTCCTCTTCTAAGGGCATGGGTCTAATTGGAATTTAATTCTCCTATGTCGGCCTCCTTAGAAGATTGTGCCCTAATTTCATATAAAAGGAAGCCTTCTCCTCTCATTTTCTCTAAGTCTTCCAAGTGCAA
>MU223557.1:2088295-2101492 GCA_018584345.1 Thuja plicata | reverse complement strand
TTATGTTGGCATACTTATTCACTATTTTCATTATTGTTACTTTGTTTTAGGTCTTCTCAATGGATAGAACATTTGGTATTGAATGTTGTCATTTGGAGTCCTTGGAAGAACAGTGCTCTAGATTATTCAATGTGCGTGACGATGACATCAAACATGCTATTCTCTACCTCCTGAAACATAATATTGCTGGCTCGCATGTACACGATGGGGTGATCTATAAACTAGTATTTTCTACTCTCTTTGAAGTTACCGATCGGTTATAATGGGTCTTGAAGGTGGTTTAGCATGTGGTTGTTTCTGATAATTCAGAAAAAGTTGCGCAGGGGATTCAGACCATCAATCCAAACATTATCTCTGGCAGACTTGGCTCAATTTTTGATAATAGAGCTGGCTTTGAAAATAAAATGGTGGAGGTGTGGGAGGTGTTCAAGCTATCTTGCGCTAATAATGAATACACTGCTATGAGTATCTTCCATGGTCACAATGAAGATTTTTCACTTGTGATGATAGGAATGTTATGATGGACTACTTCTTTGGAGTTGGCATTTTTGTCAACAAACTAGGTCATCTTTAGATCAAACGTAGACATGAAACTTAACTGTTTAACATAATGTTTGGAATACTATTATTTGTAAATGTTTTTGTTGATACATACTCAGGGTCTAGATATCCATATGTTCATCATCATTACAAAAAATTATCTAGCTAATGAACTTTATATCCTTATGCATTATGCTGTTGTGATTTTGCCACTTTTTTTTGACACAAAGAATGGTTGTATGTGGCTCTAATTGTTTATTGTCTACTATGTAATCTTTAGCATATGTATCATGTGAGTACTTATGTAAATCTGATTATCAAAACTTTTCATTATCTTGTGATATTGCTATCTGGATTCAAGTGTATAGTTGTTTGAGTCAAACTCATTGACTCATGTTTCATCCATGAATTTGACATGCACAAATTGCTTATCATGTCAGCTGCATTTAACAAACTAATGTCACTAAAATCATCTAATAATGCAAACTAGGGTACTGTAGTCACTCATATTCGAGCTAGCATGCTATCAAAATAGAATGGCAGTGGTGATTGAATTCATCTACAACCTCAACAACATGGCAACATTGATCCAATAATAGAAAATACATTACAAATGCCAAGCTCACAGTATCAATGAAATAAATAGTGTATAAAATAATATATGGTGCACAACAGCAACAAGCATGCAATGACAACAATAACATAATACATATATATGTATATATATGTATGTATATGTATATATATATACATATATACATATATACATATATACATATATATGTATACATATGTATGTATATATGTATATGTATATATGTATATATATGTATGTATATATGTATATATATGTATATGTATATATATGTATGTATATGTATATCTCTTTATTTCTTTTGTTGTTGATATTCACTATGTGGTACTCCCCGTTGATGATTATTTCATGAGGAAATATCTTGATGGCTCGTGGGCTGCAAGCTAGGGTATCATGCATTGTTTATGAGCTCACTGTTTAATACTGGCATTGTTTACATCTTTGCATTTGGAATGCTTGATTCCATTCTTTTTTTCTTTTGTTATTTTTTTATTCACGGACCATTCTTTTTTATACTCGACCACATCTCCCATTAAATTTTCATCAAAATTTTTCATTATCTTGTGATATTGCTATCTAGATTCAAGTGTATAGTTTTTTGAGTCAAACTCATTGACCCATGTTTCATCCATGAAATTGACATGCACAAATTTATTATCATGTCACGAAAATTGTTGATGTGTCAAAAATGACTTGCAAGAGTGTAGGTGACACATGGTTCAACTCTAATACATACAATTGGGAGTACCTGGGAAAGTGAGTAGACTCTAAATATCAATATTTTGACCATGAATATAACAAGGATGAAGCATGATGAGAAATGGAGATAGGAAAGAAGAAATTAGCCGCACATGTAGTGGACATGGAAAAGGGTATAGTAGAGCCTACTCATCTTTCCTGGGTAGTCCCAATTGTTTCAAGCGGAGAAGAAGTAATGAGAGGAATTGTCGAAACATCAACATTTTTTGTGAGATTAGTTTGTTAACTGCAGCTGACACAAGGCAATTTGTGAATGTCAAACTATACACTTGAATATTGATAGAAATATCACAATTTGACATGACCCCAACTGTAGATGCCTTTACATGCATTTCAATGTGTGGTAAGAACTAAAAGTCCCAATCACAACTATGCATATGTTTTCCATCAAGTACAGTTAGGACGTTGCATTTACATGTTGTTCAGATTCATTATATCATCAAATACAAAGCATTATCATTTTGTATTGTGATTGACAATAGTCATTTTGCAATTTGATTTGAGATGTTGTAACATGATTAGTATGTTTCTTTTTATTGCAATTATAATTAGTATGAATGAATAAAATAATGAACTAAACAAAATGATATGTTGGAATGACAGTGTAATATTTATTGATATAGTGTCGATGGCTTCAGTCAATGTGCCTATGTGTCAATGTGGTGTTGGACCTTGTGTGTTGAAGACATCATGCACAAAAATTAATCCTGGGTGTCAATTTTGGGGTTGCCCAAATAGGAAAAAGGTCTGGATATGGAATTATATTTTATGTTTAAAAGTAATGTGACAAGTTATAATCATTTTAGGAAGAACTGATGTAGATTTGGTATTGTAGGGAAATAGTGGATGTCAATACTTTTGCTGGGTCGATGAAACCACATTTACATCTACCCCATCTACATCTATACCTGATGTAGGAAATGAGTGCAACTTGTGCAAGGCTCAAGAGGTAGCTACTGTCGCCGAGATTGCTTCAATGGCGAAATCAGAAATCATGTTTCTTCGATGTCTTCCTTATGTAGTTTGTGAACTACTTTGTTGGGACCATATGCATAAATGTAATTAACAAAGGGCTATTGTAGATACTAAATTTTTTTAGAATTTCATGTAGATGCATTTTGCATGTTTGATAAACTCATGAAATTTTTGTTGTTTATGACTTTGTTATGATTTTCTATATAAAATTAAACAAAATAAAAATTAACCTTATTAAAAAAATTGAAAAAAGGTATAAAATTTTAAAAAAGTTAACCTTATTTATGATTTATGATGTCTAACTCTTGGATGGGTTTCTGTAAATTTTATCATGGTTCCTTTTAGAAGTGTATGGCTTGACTAAGCACATGCATAATTATAGATGAGGATCAGTAATAGGGTGTTATGCATTGCTTAGATCCTTGGGATCTAACCCCATCTTTTCCTTCCTTGCAGGTTCTGGATCATACAGGAGCATACTAGATTCAACCCTGGGTCAACACTTCAACAACATTAGGCAGTGATGCAAAATTTACTATCTGTAGTCGTTGCAGCAGCATCAGACACCATCTTCAACACAATATGATCACTAGACAGGTTTGTATGTCTTCTACTTTTAAGTTTCACTATTTCCATTCTTGTTTTATGCAGTTGGGTGATCTATTCTATCCAAATTATACCAATACTTTTATAAGAGATTTGCCCTTTTTATTTCAACCTAAAAAAACTTTCACGCAAAATTCCAGTTGAACTCTTCAGCGAGAAGATGAATCTGTTACACTTGTAAGTACAAATAATTTGTTTTTTTTCTCATATGTTATGCTCTTCAGCATGTGATACATAAATATATCATCTATTCTAAGCATTTTTTATTACCATCTACAGACTATTTGACAGTAATGAGTTCGAAGAAGATTTGGAAATGTTTCACCAATCTAAATTAAATCAATCATCATTTTCAAATATTGTTCATCAATAACCATCAACCATTTTCAAAGAGCAACACCTTTCACTCTATGAATCTTGGTTTACATTTCCCCATAATCTTGATGCAAAATGTTTCCATGAAGTAAGTCAGGGGTATAATGCATTCAAGAAAAAGGCTCTGGAGGCTGCTAAGGATTTTGTACACCTTTTGCTTGGTAATTTGAAGCCATCAATGGAAACTTACAATCCTAAACAATTAGTATACCATTGATGGCTTCATAATTATTAAGTGAAAGGGATTTCTCTAATCCAAAACCCCCTTTGGTGACGATCCTATGTAGTTCCCCATAGACACGACACGTTCCTTAGAAGACTTTTAATCTCACAATAGTTGAGAAACATAAATGTAGATATCACAACAATGGAGAAACATAAATGTAGATATCATGGTCACAATTGTTTGGAGACACAACATAAATGAGTGGTATACCCAGACGATGCAACGTAACCACTACCCCTCCAGTTCTAAGTTGGCCTGGGTATACCACTCAATTATGTTGTGTCTCCAAACAATTGTAACCATGATGCCTACATTTATGTTTCTCAGTTGTTATGTCCCAAGTTCCCTTATGACCCTTTATGACCCTTTACAATCCCTAAGATTACATCTTAGAGATCTTAAAGTGTCGTAAAGGGTCATAAGAGGCTCCTAGGAGGGGCCATATGAGCTTCCACCTTCATGTTGGTGGCCCTATTAAGTAGAGAATGTTAAATTGTTCTTGAAACAAAGTGAAGCTCAATAATTTAAGGTCTCACTCCATGCAATGGAATTTTTTTTCTTAAACATAGCATACTGTCGCAATTGCGACGGTATTCAGAGGATGACTGACATGAGAACACTACACACGACATCCAGATGTCAGAATAATCTGACAGCTGGACCTCACATGTAAAACATGTCCATCACATACCTGTCATAATGGTGACACTCATAATGTGTAACGATGGCATACTAACCCTCATAGCCCATGCATATTGCGACGATCATGACCATCGCAATAACAATGTACATTGCTACTGTCGGTGATTTTGACACCAAAACTGCAACACCAATCTGTGTTGCTTTCTCGACGGAGTAGTGGCATAATTGTGACACATAGCTGTCGAAAAGAGGTCTCAAATGTACTATTGATTCTAGAAAAAAGTTTTGGCCCTAGAGGTATTAGGCAGCTTTATGTGGTTGAAGAGAATACGGGCTCATAAAAAAACAAAACTATGATAGAGAAGTCATCAATTGCTTTCGACAATGTAACTTTGATTAAGAGGAAATATGAGAACCTGTTAAGATCAAATTTTCCCCAGCTTGGTCTCCTGTTGTTTCACAATTCCTAGGATTTTGACCTCAATGAGTGTTTGTCAAAAAGATTCAATCTTGTTTCTCATCGCTCCCAACCATATTGGGGTGCGAAGCAGAGCCATGCCCAGCCAACAACATATTTTTTTGTGAATCTTGCCTCTCCACATTTTGGCTCCAGACCTTCTTGGCTGGAATTTTATAAGATAAAATATTCTTTCAACCTCGCTCTTAAAATATCCCTGAACCTGAAGAAAATATTGAGAAAGAAGGATTGGTTGGATGAGAAGATATTTTTCTTTTGGATTTATAGGCAAGAGACTAAACTAGGCTTTGCTAACTTAAAGTATTACAACATGGATGAGACATTTAAAGAGAAGTGGGGTAAGGAGTGCAATGAAATTTACACTTCGGGAAGTCATGCACAGGAAGAATATATCCCTATGTGCCCAATCCTCCCCTAAAGTAGTAGGTAGTGGTAGTGGAAATAGATGATGAATGTGTGGAGGTGGTAGCACCTCAAAAAACAAAAGAACAACACCAAGCCAACAGAGTGTCAACATGGTCAAAACCTCAGAATTTGTATGCCCAAAGTTTGGTGACCAAGAGGAGAAGGCACTTGAAATCCATTTCTCCTCTTGAAAAGAAAAGAATAAAAATGTGGAAGCTCAGATTGTAAGAGTCCGAGGAGGAGGCAAAGGAGAAAATATTAGAATATGGGTAGAGACAAACTGAGAAGCTACAAATAATTTAACTCAGATAGTGTGGTGCTTCATATTTTTCATTCAATATCTTTACATATATAGAGGAGTTCCATTTCCTATTTTTTAGGAAACCTCCTGAACTACTTTCCTTATTACGTTGAGTTATTTTTAACAAATCAACATACAACCAATAGTAAAATAACTTATTAAAAAACCTTTTGGTTATTATTAATATTAAGTTATTTATTAACAACTTGATATTATAACACCAAATTATTTTGTGCACTCTAATATTCCTAATACTTAGATATGAACATTAATTCTCAATACCCCCCTTAGTGTGAACATTGGGTGAAATTACATCACAATACTCGATGACCATGCATAGTATCTCACAAAACAACATAAGGTATGAGTAGGGACATACACGTCTATTGAAGGAACCATATTTAGGGACTAACACATCTAGCCAATGTCTTACATCAAAGTTGGATTGGGACAAACACATCTATCCAATAACAAGATTATGAGCAGGGATACACACTTCTTCTCAAAACTATTATAATTGGGGTAAAACACACCAAATAATAATTAACCAAAAAATGTGATTGGGGGAAAACACTTCCAATCACATACATAATCTTGTGAATGGGGACAAGCACATCCACTCACAAACAACCAAAAATAGTGATTGGGGAAAAATACATCAAACCACTTACATCTTCTCGTAAATGGGGATAAACACATCCACTCACAAACAACCAACAATAGTGATTGGGGAAAAACACATCAAACCACTTACATCTTCTCGTAAATGGGGACAAACACATCCATTCACTAGCAATAAAGAACTATGATTAGAGAGAAACACAAAAGGTTTGAAATCTGAGTCCTCATTTTTGTGTATGCAACCACCATTGTAGATTAGTGCCACTCTGATCACAAATAATATGAGACAGTTGTCACTGCCACTTGGAAACCGATCTTGGATTTAGTCTTTTTGGCACTAAATGAGAAATGGAAATTGATTATTATTCCCCACCACAATGATAAATTTCCATTTATTCATATTGAAAAAAGGAAAATGAAATGCCGCCAAAACTGATAAGCGCCCCCCTCCTTGGTGATTGATAAGGGGATGCTGATTGTCCTCATTCCTTCATTGCCTCCTACCTTGAATAATTTTATTACTTATAAAATTTGTTAATGGAGGCTCTTTTCATCAATTGTGACGAAATAATATATCCTCCCCCTTAATGTGATCTTGTACCAAGAGTGTCGGGTATCGTCGATCATGCACTCCATTATAATTTTATATGGACCCAATTTTTATTTTAATAAATAAATAATACTATATAAGATAACTAACCCAAAATTATAAACTATGACACAATGATAATTAACTTATATAATTTAGAATTAAACAATTTTAAAAAGACCTTGAAACCTATATGTTGAAGATGGAAGATCACAGTTGTGATGACAGGCAATAGATGCTCCTCCTCCACTATCTTTATACTATCCTTTGATCATTCCTTGTGTGGCACCAATCTGCTACCATTGTGGTATTTCTACCGTAAACTTCATTTGTTTCTATGTGACCAATGAAAAACCATCAGCAAATAATGTGATGCACATAAACTTTGATAGAAACCACCACGTGCCTGATCAAAAACTCAAATGGTGTCAAAAAATTACCCTTGATAGAACCATATTCCTTTCAGAAAAATAACATCTTCTCTTTACATAATCTTGGTGGTGCAATTCATTTCTCTAGCCGTGCAAGTGTCGATTTCATTATTAATGGACCCAATAATAAAATCGCATAAAAATTGACTTAAGAATAATGCAGGCCTGCTAATCAAATGTTGATTTGGATGTAAACCATGAATCTTAGAGAAGCTGAGCCATAGTTCCAAAGGATGTTGATGATAGGGAACACAACAATGAGAGCTCTTTTGAAAAAAATGGCACAAGCCTCAACACATATGGAGGGCATTGCAAAAGAAAATATCCAAAAAACCTGCCCAAAAAAAAAAAGATACTGTTGGAAATATATTGAGGCTAGGTGATTGAGAGGGGGGGGGGGGGGGAATNGGGGGGGGGGGGGGGTGAATCAGGAACCAATAAAACTTATTCACTTTTATCCTTTATTAGATTGTCTAATCTGATTGCATGCATGGAACAAAAAAGCAATAAACATTCATAACACTCAACACAATATTTGGTTACCCAGAAACCTTCCAAATAGAAAGTAAAACTAGGGTGGGCATGGTACCCACATGATTTTTGCAGTAATAAGTTTGGCCGGTTAAGGCTTACAATTGACCACATTCTGGTGGGCTGCCCTATTAGGAGAAATAAGGACTATTAGGTCCACCTTGTGAAAGGATTTATACTATACAATAAAGTATGCACTCTGTTAGGAGATTTGATAAGGACTGTTAAGTCCACCATGTTAAAGAATTTTGCTGATACAACCTATAGCTAATTGGAAAGCAATGGTGACTAAAGTGAAAGAAAATTATCTGCCAGAAGACTATGAAATACAACTTCATAGAAAGAGACAAGGTTTGAAGCAAATAGAATTGGATGTGGCCTCTTATATAGAGGAGTTTCAGAAGTTATCTCTCAGATCAAAGATTCAAGAAGAGGAACCTATCAAGGTAGCAAGATACTTGGGTGATCTAAAATGGAACATTCAAGAAGAGATAAGCTTATGGACTCTAACTACTATTCAAAAGTGCCACCAATTAGCTCTTAAGGTGGAAGAAAGGAACAAGAATAAAGGGGACTATAATGTCAGAGGAAGAGGCGGAGGTAGAGACCAAGGGGGTCATAGAGGTGGTTATCAAGGTAGAGGTAATGAACAAAGAAACCAGGGAGAGTCCAATTTAATAGAGCATGGCAGTGAAACTACTCCAAGAGGGGGTTATACCAGAGGTAGAGGTACTCAAGGAGGCTCTAGCAGAGGAAGAAGTTCATGTAGAAGCAAATCATACTTTGCAAGTATGAAATATTATGCTTGTGGTCAATTGGGTCACCTTGCCTATAGATGGCCTGATAAACCTACTTAATCAAACAATGGTAAAAGGATTGCATATGCTCATGAAGACACAACAAGTGTCAAGACACCAGAGGTTGATCACATTGAGTCAGAGATGGGAGAAAGTCTCATGTTCAGAAGAGTTCTGATTAAGCAACTAGTCAAGGATGAACCCAAGCATAGGAGAGATTTGTTTAGAGTTAGATGTAAAATTCATGGAAAAGTTTACAAAGTCATTGTGGATTCTAGCTCCACAGACAATATCATATCAGAGGAAGCTATAAACAAAATTAAATTGGCAAAGCTACCTCATGTCAATCCATAATAAGTGACATGGTTGAACAAAGGGTAGAGTGTGTTGGTGAATGAGCAGACTTGGGTGGAGTTATCTATTGCAGGATATAAGGATAAATTGCTTTGTGATGTGTTTCCTATGGATGCATTCCATCTGCTATTGGACAGGCCTTGTCAATATGATAGGGGTACAGTGTATGATGGGAAGGAGAATTCCATATCTTTCAAGAAAGATAGCAAAACTTTCAAAATTCAGTCCTTGTTGGAAGAAGATGAGCCACAACCCAAGACCCCCAGTGTCTTATTTCAAGTAGTAGAAAAAAGTTCATTAATTCCCTTAAATATGAAGGAAGTGAAGGGTATGCCATTTTTCTCAAGCCTAAGGAGGAAGAGAATCCTAAACAAGAACCTTTTCCATCAGAAATCCAAGAGTTACTTGGAAGGTACAAGGATATAGTCAGTGATGGTACTCCTACAACTTTACCTCCTAGAAGAGTGATAAGTCATCAAATTGAATTTGTACCTAGTGCATCATTTCCAAATAAGGCAGCCTATAAGCTTACTCCAGATCAGAACCTAGAAGTGGCTAGACAAGTGTAGGAGCTATTAGACCAAGGACTAATCAAGAAGAACATTAGTCCATGTGTCGTACCTGTGGTCTTAGCATCCAAGAAAGGTGGTAAGTGGAAACTTTGCATTGACTCTAGGGATATTAATAGGATCAAAATTAGATACAGATTTCCTATTCCTAGGATTGAGGATTTGATGACATGTAACTGATTGAATGTTTGATAATGTTAAGTTGAAAGATAATGCAAGGCATTAAATCAGTTAATGGTTTGTATTGTCATTGATGTCAACTTGATATCATTTGTACGGTCATGTATATAATTTCAAAGACTTCAGAGAATCAATGGAACAAAGGTTATGCTTTCAGCAATCCATAAAAGTCAAGTATTCACTAAGTGAGAGACAACATTGACGAAGTGCACACCATTGGTAAAGGAAAAGAATAAAAGTCATAGTGATATCCAACAAGCAGAAGACAGTGTTGCTCGATGAAGAAAAACTATAGGATGCCCGACGAGCTGAAGATAGATTTGTCCGATGAGAAAAAATCTAATGATACCCGATGGACGGAGATCCCGAAGCTAACTGGAGTCATGTTGATGGAACTGCTAGTTGTCATCGACAATTAACTGAAGAATTGATCGACAGAATAGAGAGTTTAAAAAATGACAAAATATCTAGCTGGCAAGAGCTAAAGATAGAATTAACTAGTTTTTTTATTTGTTTTATTCGACCAGAGTTAAGTAGTTAATTTAAAGAAGATTTGTATAGTTGGCAAGAAGATAACTACGAGATAAATCAGGAGTTATGCTTTAAATCAAATTGGCTAGATTTTTTTTCACGTCAAGAATCAAGAATCAAGAAAAAGTGAAAATCATGTCTATATAAGAGACAAGCTTAATTCATTTTTTGTATGATTACATTCACGAAATGGGGATTAAGGGAAGTGAATGAAAAGAGGATGCTGGAGAGAAACTGATGAAGAAGAACTTCATACAGTCCTGATCAATCAAGCTGAAGGAGAGCTAAAGAATTCTGTAGACACTGACGAACAGTAAAGAACAACATCACAGAGCAAAAAGTGTGGAGCACAAAGAATTGAATTGATACACTGATCAGAGAGGTAATGTACTTAAATAGATCTGAAAATCTCCAATTCAAAGTTGCATTAGAAACAGTTCATAGTATTTTTAGTTTAACCATTGAAGCATCAAGTCTCTTAACAAAGCAAGACTTAACAGTCTTCTATATATTGAGATACATCCCATGGAGTGCCAAAAACGTTGATTCATGAAAGTAGCATTGGATTTTCCCAATACCTATTGACAGTCTAAGGAAACTGATTCAAGGATGGTAGCAATAGATCCCCGATACTAAGTGACAACCTCTATGTATAAAATCCTCTAACAAGGTCACACTTAACAGTGTGTTTGTAACCTTTAACAGGGTTGAATCCTAACAGGTCTCACTTCAGAAGAGTGAAAATTTAGGGTACCGATCCCAGTGGTTTTTCCCTTAACAGGGTTTCCATGTTAAAAAATCATGTGTTATGTGTGTATGATTAATTTATTTATTGTTTTGTATCTGACATAGTTAATACTAGGTTTATCGGTATACTCTGCATATTTACCGAGTTTCAGTAAATATTTATACTGCTTATTAGTAATCAAGGAGAATAAGGACAGATAAGGAAAACTGACAGACAGTTATTCATTATAAGTATTTCATGGCATGGATCTTGTAGGGACTTAATAATCTGAGGTTTATTTGATTGGTGGTTAATGTTTGAAGGATAATAATTTGAGGCCACTGATTCACCCCCCCATCTCAGTTATTAATAACAATTGGTATCAGAGCTTGTGTGATTAGAAAGGAAGGTTTCAAGACCTAAGTCAAAGATCACAAGATGAACAGACGAGATGTGCCCAAGTTGAACAAAGATAATTTTGCTTCATAGAAAAACAGGATAAGAATCCACTTATCAGGTATTGGTAATGATGTTACTCAATTCCTAGATATTGAATATGTGTTGCCTACAAAAGTATTAATAGTAGATCAATTGAGAGAGAAGCATGAACACAACTACACGGTTATAGAGCTTTCTTCCTCACTCTCTGATGCTGAATTTGAAGATGTCAAGGATTGCAAAATTGCAAAGAAGATGCGGGACAAATTGAAGCTTGTACATGGAGGTGATACAAATCTTTTGAGAGCCAAGGCAGAAAGCCTTAGAGGAAAATTTGACAATCTCAGAATGAAAGAAGGAGGAAACATCACACAGTACAACACAAGAAAAAAGAAGTAGTCAATGTTATATGAGGAGTTGGAGGTGTACTAGAAGAGGAGATAGTGGTAAGTAAAATCTTGATAACCTTATTGCCTATATATGCTATTAGAGTTTCTTCCATTCAAGAAATGAGAGCGGTAGCAAACAATACAGTTACTCTTGATAGTCTAATTGGTAGAATGATTTCATTTCAGATGAATAACTTTGACAATAGTGTCTTACCAAACTTAGAGTCTACATTTAAGTCTTCTATGAGAATAAGCAAATCAAGTCATAGACACACATCTAGAAGAGATAGTGAAAGAAAAAGTGAAGAAAAATATCTAGATGAAATAGAAGCACTTATGACCATAAGAATGCAGAGAGGCAAAGGTAAATACAAAGGCAAGTTACCACTTGTATGTTCTAATTATAAAGAGATTCGACACTTTGCTGCAAGATGTCCTAACAGAAGAAAAGATGACAGAAGTAATGATAGAGCTTTTGAGGAGAAATCTGACAAAGGTGATAACAAAGATTACAGAGGTTACCGACAATCAGAAATAAGAGATACCTGAGACTACAAGGACATAGGCAAGAAGGATAGCTACCTAGCTGCTTGCAAAGATGAAGATACTGACACCAAACCTGATGAAGACATCGAGATGGTATTTGTAGCTGTGAAAGATAATTCAGATGATGATGAAGAAATGTATGTAGAAACAGATCTCATATCTAAAATAAGCAAAAATGATGTTTGGATCATAGATAGTGGCTGCACTCATCATATGACCGGTGATAACCAAAAGTTTGAGACTTTTGAATACTACAAGGGTGGATCAGTAAGAATGGGAAATGATACACCTTGTCCAGTTAAAGGTAGAGGAACAATAATGTTGAATAACTAGATAAAATGTGAGAATGCTTATTGGATAAATGGATTGAATTATAATCTATTGAGTGTTTCTCAGTTGAATAATTCAGGTGACAAAGTTGCATTTGGAAATAAGAAGGCAAAGATCTTCAACAAATCTGGTAATCTGATTGGTACCGGTGAATAGACTAAAGGTAACTTATTCTATCTGAATGATACTAACACCACTTGCTTAATGACTAGAAACAAAGACATATGGTTGTGGCACAAAAGATTGTGTCATGTGAATTTTG
>MU223557.1:2052829-2078579 GCA_018584345.1 Thuja plicata | reverse complement strand
TTACACGCAGTGGGTCAGGGAAGACAGTTGAGTTCACGGCTGATTCAGCCTTCATCAGGGATAGTGTGACAGGAGGCATTATTGCTACAGGGACAGTTGATCATTCCTCCCGTCTCTACATCTTTTCCCATTTTGGTCCACCATCTCCATTGTCGGAGCTCATCTCTCCTCTTTTGAGAGAGCATCATGTGGTGCAGTCAAGTCGCTTGAACCTTTGTGTTGTTCCCGAGACCAGTGTTGTGAATGCCACACCACATCCTGAGGAGTACTTTTCTCTTTAGCAGGATTATTCTTCAGCACTGCGTGACCCTCCAGCTCCATTCATCGAGCCACCAGGTGCAGTTGCTGAGGATTCTTCAGAGGACACTCATCTCCTCTCTCATGACAGTGTCAGCACACCTGTCATACCACTTGCATTGGGGATTCCCTTTTAGGATCCTCGTGTCTTCTCATTTGAGCATCAGCTCAGCCTTCCAGTGACACCTCATCTCTTGAGGTCACCTCTTCATCACCCACAGACTTTCACTCCTCTGCATTGGAGTCACAGTGGTTTGTTCTTTGCTCTAGGGGTTCTTTCATTCTGGGGGGGCTTTGGAGCCTCGACCCTCTCTCTCGGGGGGTTAGCAGCACGCATTGTACTACTGGCTTTGAGAGAGTCTCTTGAAGTCATTCTTTCTATCTTTTCTTGCATTTATATCTCTTTTTGGGGTAGGGTTTCTCCCACTGGGTTTTCTCTATTTCCCCGGTTTACAGAGATTTCTTTGTTGTTGGTTACCTGATCAGGCCTTGTTGCCGGGACCCATTTCCTACTTTCTTAGCTGTGCTAGGTTAGCTTACCTCCTAAGCTTCGCTTAAGGGGGGGTGTTAGAGTAATCAGTTTACTCTTTTTCACTTAAGCTATCTCTTAGGTGCATATAATTAATACTTTATATTAATTATATTGTGCAACCTAGCCTTTTGTTTTTAGGGTTTGTTCTCCTTTAAAGGTTGAACTTTGTAATGCTTTTTCATTCACTTTTGGAAATAAAAACTTGCTCTCACTTCGCTGAGATTTTCCAAACCCTAGCTTCTCTCTCTCTCTCACAGGTTTCTCTTTCAGCTTTAGGTTTCTTGCATGAAGGTGTTCTTGGCGTTCTGTGGATTTGCATGTTTTACAAATCCTACAAAGAGGACTATACTGGAGTCTACTAAAAAGTTGAAGGCTAAAGTGGATGAGAAGAGAAAGGATGTTAAATTTGAGGTAGGGGATTATGTCATGGTACATTTGAATAAATCTTAGTTGCAGAAGGGAGTGCCTACTAAGCAACAAATGAAGAGAGTGAGACCCTGCAAAATCTTAGCCAAGTATGGGGCTAATGCCTACAAAGTAGATCTACCTACTGATTTGAGCATCTCATCCATCTTTAATGTGGAAGAATTAATCAAGTTTAAGGGTTCCTTAACTGAGATAGATGTGAACAGAGAGGAGGTTGGAAAAGATGTAGAGCCTGTTGTTTTACCTCCCAAGATGCATACAGAAGTAGACAAGGTATTAGATTCAAGGGTCAAGAAGACCACCATACACAAGGTGTACATGGAACACCTCATAAAGTGGAAGCACAAGCCATATTCATAAGAAACATGGGTTTCATATGCAGACTTCAAGAGGTTAGGAATTTTTGATGACATCTTGTCCACAAGAGTGACATGATTTACTTTTGTGGGGAGTATGGTGCAGGATCACCTAGATAAGGGTATCTTGTAACCTAGGGTTCCTAGTCAAGTTTTGGCTTGTAGTGGCCTTAATCAAGCCACTAATGAAATAAGAGGAATAGATGGTCCTAGAGTGTTTCTTTTTGGTTAGGAGGTCTAACTAGGTCATTTGGAATCCTTAAGTTGTAGTTTGGTCCAAATTTGGGAAAGTTGGAAAATATTACAAATGTTGGGGAAACATTGCATTTGTGAATTTAGAGGCCTAAATTGGACAAGGAAAGGGTAGGATACCTATTTCATGTTCTAGTAGGCATAAGTATGCATTTGGTTGAGTTTCATAATGAGTTGACCAAGTTTGGGTGCAAGAATGCAAAAGTTGCTGACAACTTTGCAAAATTAACAATGTTGTCATTGACAACATTTCTTGCTCAAGTCCATTTTAGAGCATATGGTTATGTAACTATCTAAAATAGTTAGTGAGTGCAAGGATAAAATATTTAAGGCCTCCCTCAACCTTTGTGAAGGGTTGGACAAAATTTGGTTAATGAACAAGCAAGTTCTCTGAGCATTTTTATCACTGTTAGTGCATTTTCTTATTTGTCGTCTTTTAATGGATTGATCTATGCACTGTAACTCATACATGAGGTATTAGATGTATTTTATTGATTTTTGTGTGTGTAGATAGTTGGTTTGGTTCATTTCATTTCCTTTTGTAAATTGTTTTGGTTTTAGCACTGTCGCTGGTCTGATCCAGGCAGTTTTTGCTTATGGGGTCATAACTCACCTTCCCACCATGAAATCTATATATTTCCTTGGGATTTGTGAGATGAATCCTTCTAAATTACTTGTGCAGAACCTTGGGCCCTGGAAAGCAAGTTTGTTATTTTTTCAGTGATACCCTAGGCGAGCTAGAAGAGCATGGTTAGGGATCACAGTGGATTGCAGAAGAAAATAGAGGGATTGAATGCATTGGTTGCTTCAATATGAGCATGTGGATAGGAGGATATGTGGGTGAGGAAGTCCCATACCTAAGGAGAAGTTCTGGTGTGGAGTTATGCTAGGTGAAAGAACAAACCCTTGTGAACACTGTCAGCACTTTGAGAAACCCTTGATTTTAGGCTTAAATATAACAACCCACTGTACGGAAAGGTTGGGGAAGTGAGACTAGATAAATCCCAAAGGTTTCCAAAAAAGGTATCAGTAAATGTAATTTTTTTTCCACCTTGTTGAGAAAGTTTTGGAGTTATCTGCCAAAAGGTGTGTTGTAAGGCCTAATTCATTGTAGCCTTGTTTTGTGCAAATTCAAAAAAGTTCTTGAAATCGATAAGGGTTTCATTGCAAATTTGTGTTGTTAAGAATTTTAATGAATCCAATGCCCTAGGAATAAGCCTTACTCTCCATCGGTGATTGGTTTTGATCATGTTTGAACATTTGGTGTTGAGGATGCAAGAAGACATCCATGAAGAATGTTGGTGTTTGAGTTGATTTCTTTATTGATATAGACAAATTGAAGAGGTGAAGGATTGAGAATGGAATCCTTGCAAGTTAGGGTTTGTGAAGGATGCTAATAGGCTAGAGAAGTGGCCTAGTGAAGACCCTAGGAGAAGGTAGGGTTAGAGAGCAATATTTTTCTTTACATCATAAAGAAAGCAACATGTTTACCTTCTCGAGTCAACACAACTCCTATTGCACTTCCACTTGCATCACATTCAACTTGAAATACCTAATTGAAATCAGGTAAGGCTAATATAGACAGTTCAACAACCTTCTACTTCAAAGTCTCAAAATTCTTATCAGCTCCATATGTCCATTTGAATTCTCTTTTGTCTCCTCTCATTGTCTTAGTCATAGCATTACAAATAGAACTAAAATTTCTGATAAACTTCCTGTAAAAACTTACCAATCCATGAAATGATCTTACCTCACTGACATTTTTAGGTGTAGGCCAACTAAGTATAGCTTCAACCTTCTCAGGATCCATATTTAGACCATTATCTGAAATCACAAAACCTAAATACACAAGTTCTTCTTTCATGAAAGAACACTTTTTTAAAATTATCAGCAACTTTTCCTCTTTCAATCTCTGCAATACTTGTCTTACATACATCAAATTCTCTTTTCTAGTCTTACTGAATATCAGAATATCATCCAAGTATGCAATCACACATTTATTCAAGAATTTATTTAAAACCTCATTCATTAACCTCATAAATGTACTTAGTGCAGCAGTTAAACCAAAGGGCATAACCAACCACTAATACAAACCTTCTTTTGTCTTGAAAGCAGTCTTTCATTCATCACCTTCTTTGATTATGATACGATGATATCCACTCTTCAAATCAATTTTGGTAAAATGTTTTGCTCCACTCAAGCAATCCATTATATCATCCATCCTCGGTGTTGGAAACCTATACTTAACTGTGATCTTATTGATTACTCTTGAATCGGTGCACATTCTCCATTCTCCATTCTTCTTAGGTTCCAATTCAACTGGAACTGCACATGGACTCAAACTTTCTTTGATTAAACCCTTGTTCAACAAATCGTGAACTTGTTAGTTGAGTTCTTCATTCTCGGTCGGTGTCAACCGGTGTAGTGCCTTGTTTGGTAAACTAGATCTAGGAATCAAATCCATACAATGACTAATATCTCTCATTGTTGGTAAACCATTAGGTACATTATTTGAAATGATCTCCTTGTACTCGATAAGAAATTTCTCAACTTCTGCAAGAACTTCATCTTCCGTGTTCTTACTTGGTTTGTTAGGAATCAAAGCATAACATGTATAGTTTATTTTCAAATCCTTAACAAACTGTCTACCTTCCATCAAACAAACTTTCACAGATGTACATATCTCTTCAACAGATTCTTCAACCAAAGGTAACAAGATTTTCTTCTTACCATCAACCCAAATAGTATATATATTCCCTCTTCCATCATGTATAACATGTGTATCATATTGCCAAGGTCTACCCAACAAAATATGACAACAATCCATTGACATAATATCACACAATACTTTATCATAATACTTTCCAATTTTTCAGATTCACAAAACATTGTTCACTCACCATTAATGTATGCTCATCCTTGATCCATGAAATTTGATAGGGCTTCAGATGATTCATTCTTTCCAACTGCAACTTTCTAACCATTTCCTCAGATGCAAGATTCTTCGAGCTTTCACTATCAATAATTACCTTCCAAACTTTGTTTGTAACTCTGCATCTAGTTTTGAACAAATTTTTCCTGATAGGATCTTTCTTATCTTTCTCACTCCAAAGTATCCTTCTGATCATTAGATTTCCTTCCTTCTCAGGTTCATTTAGTGACTCCTCTTGCACCAAAGAATTTTTGATACTACTGACTTTCTTGCTTGCATGTGTGCACTCAAAAGATCTATGTCCCTCTTCAGCACAATTGTAACAAGTTCCTTAGAACCCTCTTTTGCTATAACCACCTCGGGAGTAGTTGCCTCTTCCGCAGAATGAACTTCCACCTTTCCATTCGGTCTTTCCTTTTTCTTTATATGTAGGATTTGTCTTGTCTAGTTCATATCTACTATTTTCATCATGAGATCTTCCTCTCCCTCTAGAGAATCTACCACCTCTTCCTCTTTGCCTTTTTTCATATCTTTTGTTCAATCTCTGCTCAGATATTAGGAAAAAATGATATGCCTCTTCAATGCTTTCGATCTTTACCAAGTTGATCTCATCTTTTATAGAACTTCTAAATCCATTTAGATATCTTTCTATTATTTCCTCTTCATCTTTAACAATACCAGATCTGATGTCTGATCTGTTAAATTCTTCAGTGTAATCTTTTACCGAGCTATCTTTCTGCTTCAAACTTTGCATTCTCCTAACTAGGTTAATCTAGTAATCACAAGGTAGAAACTTTCCTTTCAATTTGTTTATCATCTTATCCCATACCTTGATCTTGTCTTTACCCTTCTTCTTCTGATCCAATTACAGATGCTCCTTTGTACTTTCAATCTTTACGTTTTTCTCCTCTGATACATTCTCATACTCAAAGTATTTTTCCATCTCAGTTATCCAGTCTATCAACTCATCAGAATCCAACTTTCCACTATACTCAGGAGGATTAAACCAAGATGCGAACTTAAAACTTGTCAAAGCTCACAGGAATCTCTCTTCTTCCTTATCCATCAAATGTGCAGGCGTAGCTTATCCTTGCACTTCTTAAAATTCATCATCACTAACATCTTCAAGAGGTCTTCCTCTACGTTGGGCTATCTCAACAACTTCTAATCTTGCAGCCAGCTATCCTAGCATATCAACTAGACGTGGATCTGCATTTCCTCTCCCATGAACCATCTTCAAACCCTCTGCAATTGTAGGTCAGATCACAATTTGGTACCCCACAAGAATATCAACCAACTTGGGTTAAGACTTACAAAAAGGAACCTAGATCTAACCTTTGCTCTGATACCACTTGACGCAAGGAGGGTTGGAAGAACAGGGCCCAAGGGAACTCCCATCTACCAGACCATCTTGTAGAACAAATCAAAAGCAACAAAATAGAAAGAGAGAGAGAAGGAACAACATAAATTTATATTAATTCATCAAACTCATTACATGTCGGGTGTTAAGGCCTTCCCAATTTTGGCCATATACATTCAGATGTTTACAAGATAATCTTCATACATGCGAGGTCACAAAACTATAATGTGAATATGCTAAAATACTACCTTCTGTCAAAATTGATGCCCTAATATAAGAATAGAAAATTGAATATATACAAGAGTCCATCAAAGAGGTCGGCACTCAGATCCTAAAGATCCAACATACAAAACAACAAAGTCCCATATTTAGGTCCACACACATCCCAATGAGCGATCCCAACATTAATTATGCTATGGAAATTAAATGTAGAAGTCGGCCAGATGATCCAACTTCAAAAACACAACTCGGTAAGAAAGCCAATCGAGCACCAGAAACAACTCGGTAAGAAGCCAACTGAGAAACATAAACAACTTTGTAAGAAGCCAACTGAGCAATAATAGCAACTCAGTAAAAACCCACCAAGCAGCTAAACATCCACCGAGACCCGTCGATAAAGCATGACAAAATAAGTAACTGAGCCCAAGCACCGAGCAAAAGTAGTTAGCAAGAAATTTACCGAGAAGCCTCCAACAAGATACCAAACTAAAGCAAACATATTTTTGGTTTATCAAGATTTCCAAAGAACCCAAGATCCTTCTGCATTAGGATAAAACCTCTGTGGGATTTGTGAACCACAATAAAAAATTGTACCCTTATGAAGTACGCTCGGTTAAGAACTTATCCTGTTAAAGATTACAAACACATTTTCTAAATGTGAACCTATTAGTGGATTTACCACAGATTTCTTAATATCTTCATGATGTTAGGATTGGCCTTGTTAGAGGTCTTTAAACACTCTTTTGTAATGTCACCTAAGCCTAGGTTTTACAAATAAGACGGTTAAATCCACTTGATAAAGAGATTTCTCTATTACAAATACTAATAAGCAACAATATACTTTGATCTATAAATATAGAAACTACATTTTCTTGTGTCAGATCCTTTATGCTCAATTGAATACTGACATCACATAATCCATTGATCTCTTTCTTAGACTGTAGATTCTTCAATCTCTATTTCTCAGCTCTTCTCAGTAAATGTTGTTGTTGTTGTTGTTGTTGTTCTTCTATGTTTAACTCGCCAACAACATTACACTTTCTTTGTTAATTTCTCACTCTTTATATAGACATACTTTTGCCTCTTAATCTCCTTAATTAGATATTCCATCATTTGCACTCTGTCGTTCGATCATCTTCTTTATAACTCACAACTTTGTAAACCATTTCACTTTTACCCTAGAACTTGAACTTTTCTTGGAACTCTCATAATTTTGTTTAACCATTTGATCTTTGTCTTAGATCTTCTCATTGAATTTTCACATTCATAGATATTCTAACAATCTAAACATTTAATTCATATCCTCATCTAGCTCATCATTGATTCACATTAAATTTAATCTTATCATCATTTATAATCAATATCCTGTACTCGGTAAAAATTGCTTTGCAACTCAGTAACTATCTTTATTCACTGATCGGTGTCTAACTCATCTTCAGTGTTCGGTGCTTGATTTTCACTCGGTGTTCAGTAACTGTGACCAACTTACATAACATTCTATGTTTACCGACTGATTCTATCTAGCTCGATAAAGTAACTCTTTCATTCATAACTTTAACTCTTTGCAGTTTATGACTTAATCAATCAATTATACCGATTTGATAACATCAAATATATAGTAGCAAACAACTATATCATCATTAATTCATCATTGTCTAATATGTATTTGTCACCCATTTAACTTCTCTTAAGATATGGTTACATAATAGAAATCAATTAATCAATTGCTTTACATCAATGACAAAGCAACAACTGATTTGGCCATTTCTACAATCATGATACTCGGTATCACTCGGTCTCCATCGTCTCCATCAATTGATTAACAAAGGAGAAGATAAGCTATCACCTATACAAGGTGGAATCACATGTCCACCAAAGGTGAATCATCCTCCATTATGAAATGAAGTATGTGCAATATGACGAGTATGATAATGTGATACATGTGAACTAAAGGAATATACACACATATGTGTATATTTACACACATATATGTATATACACACATGTATATATATACATCCTTACAGCAATATAATATACATCTTATAGTCACAGATCCCACGAAATATTAAATTTGCTTTTGTAAAAATTGGAATTGGAATTTGAAATTCCAATTCCACCTATTTAGGTGGAAGATGATATTCCCATTTTGGGGGCAAAATGAGAATTTCGGAATTCCAATTCCATTTTTTTCCAAGGACCCAAACATGGAATTTGGCATTATCCAGAATTAGATAATGCCACTTCCGGTCCAATTCCTGCTGCCAAACGGGCCCTAAGAGATTGTGGTAAGGAGAAGATAAACTATCACCTATACAAGGTGGAATCACATGTCCACCAAAGGTGGATCATCCTCTATTATGCAATGAAGTATGTACAATGTGATGAGGATGATAATGTGATATGTGCACTAAATGTGGATCTCACACATAAAATGAAGTAAGATAACAACAATCACCACCTAAAATGAAATTTCTTTTGCACCATTTACTAAAATAGGATGCAAACTCTTAAGTGTCTCAATGACAAACTACTATATAATGCATTATCTTAAATAAGCTTAAGTAAAGTGTAATTATGAATATTTAATTACATCAACAGATCTTTCAATGCATAAGTTACATAACAGCTAAACATACAGCCAAGCAAAAGATATTATTCATATTCACACAAAAACTATAGAACACATAAATTGCTACAGCGATAAACACATAAAATAAGCTTTCTATTCATTCCAACGATTACAAGATTTGATCAACTGATCAAAGATGAGAAACAAGGAATGAATTGCATTCTACCTCTATATAGAGGCCTTAGACAATTCAAAAGACCGTAAAAGTGCAGAGGTCTTAAGTAATAATAGAAATCCCATGCATATTCCTGCAAAACTTTAGGTCGAAAACTCCTCTATAGGCTTGTATATTCCTGCAGAGAGGAATATGATTTCATCATCTTGGGCATTGGTGAGTGGCATAATTTAGTTGCAGCAGAGAAAGATGGAGGAGAATGTGAAGTAGAATTACTATGAAGGCTCAAGTTGGTTTCGCTCCAAACTCTTCGCAAGGGAAAACCCACGCTACGCTTCATCAAGCTTGGACAATTATAATAATGACGGGTCTTGTTTCCAAGGGAATGAAATCCACATTTACAATAACGATGATATGGTTTTTTGCTGAAATGCTCATCTTCCATGTTTAACTGCAGTGCAACCTCCACAAATGAAAACGATCCCTCCATCATAGTAATCGTCATTCCTCTTTCAATTGCGAATGCCCTTCTCCTTAAACCACAGTTTTTTCTCCTCACCTTACAAAATCATCTTCAATAATTTATAGGTGCAGGAGTCCACTTTATTATGGAAATTCTGATACATATGATAATCGATACAAACAAGGTTGGGAATTCATTAATGTCATGGTCTTAAATATGCGGGTTTTTGTCTACTAATTGGGTGTGGAAATCGCTCACCGGCCATGAATTCAACAAATTTTAGTGTCTTTCCTTGTGTTTTTCTGTACCAAAAAACACAACACTGGAGCCCTGGTCATATGGTAGGATATCTGACATCTGTTGACAAATCAACATGCACGCCATGCTGGATTTTGTTGCATTGATTAACATAGCGTAACCAGCTAAATACCACATCTTTTTGTCATAGATTCCGTGCAAATATAAGCTTTTACAAAAGCGTTTTATGCTCAATTTCCTACACCAATATCGATGGACACTTTGACAATCTGCTGTTCTTTGGCTGTTTACTTAGTCGATGTAATCAATAATATTGTATTCCACGGGTCTTTTTATATAAAATTAGAGAGAAGCACGATCATTCCAATGATCTTTCTAGCACAACTGCTGATAGTCTCGCTGAAATATTTGTCTTTTGCTTTACAAATTCTTATATTTAGTTAGGTTAAAATTAAAATGCTGACAATTAGAGGGTTAGGTTAGCTAAACTAAAAGGTTGAGAGTTAAAAGGGTTAAGAGGTTGTAGGAAGAATTGTTATATCGGTGATTGAAGCTTTACTTTAGTTTTTATAATTGAGGAAGTTTAGCATTTATTAACTTATATGTTTAAGATTTTGAATATTTTCAAATTGATGATGTTACTAGTTGTGACAAAATAAGTCTTTTGCTTGTAGAGTGTACACATTTATTTAAGAGACAAATGAAGTTTGAAGTACCATTGGAGCGAGTTAAAGTAAGGTTGTCCAAACCTTCCTACTATATGTGTTCTATACACAAATGAGTTTGAGGAAATGATTTTTACTTGCTTAGTTAAAGATGCCTACTTGTTGTATTAAACCCATGTTTTACTCTTTGTTTCTTGACACCTCATTTGGATGTTCAACTTAGAGAAAGGTCCTCAATCATAGTTATATATATTAACATCCTTTTTGTGATTAAAATGTTATTCAAACACATCTTAACTTTTAAAACAATTTTTTCTCACATTTGAGATCAAAGGGTTGATTAATAATTATACCTAAGGCTCTCTTTTTTAAAAGCACAATTCAATTTTCCACGAATTACTAATCCTAGATTGAACAAAGGGTATGTTTTCGTAACTACTTTTGAGAAAATAATGCTTCTCGTTTTAGCTTGAGGATATCCTTAAACTAAAATTCACCGTGCTTTTACTAATTTGCTACACCTACTAATCTATATTTGGTTAAAATTGGGGTTCTTACCTTAGGAGTTGGCCAAAATTGAATTAAAAGAGTGCTTACTTCAATTTTATGCAATCATATTCATGCTAAATGATTATTTGTTGAAGCCATCTTTCTTATTAAATTTGGTTATTGTCCTACTTATTGTTGTGGTGATATTTCAAGTGGTAACTATAACACATGCTGACATGGATGGAACAATATATGGTCATTTGATCTTTAGATATTTATATCAATCATTCAAATCTACCATGTGATTGACACAATGCAAGATTCTATTATGAGGTTATACCAAGGCTTTTATGTTTCTAGGACTTGTACACATTAAGATGGATAAATTTACTCACTTAATTTCCATTTGATGAAATAAATCTTTTTACAAGATAGAAAAATAAGGGTAGATCAAGGATTAGATCTGTAGACCCAAGCATTGAAGCCTCTCCTTGAAGCTTTAGCTAAACCTCTAGAGGATATTTCTTAACATAGAATAATCAACTCTCTAGTTTTAACAATGGAGTGAGCTTCTATGATTAACTTTTTTACACCCTAGTTCCTAAGAATGATTGAGGGCTTCCACCATAGAATTCCACCATGTTTCATTATTTGTATGGGCCCCCAAGTAGTAAGAACCCTAATAAAAAACATCATTTATCATTTTTTTATATCAAGATTATTAGTGTGAAAGGGATGCTTCAGCTATCTAAATATTTATTAGCTAGTTCTCCACTTTAGTTCTCTTCATACTTAGTTGAGTTTACTTAGGGATTTTTCCACTTTATCCCACCTTGGTTGTAATTTTAGTCTCTTGGGTGAGTATATTGTGTGGTAAGTGCCTTATATACTCACCTATAGCTTTCTTATGAGAATCTCATTCCATTGCATTGGATACAGTTGCATTGTAATTACATTTTGCGAGTTTTGCTCTTACATTCTCCTAATGTTGTTTTGCTTGTTTAACATTTGTAGTTCTCTCTTGGAGGCTAATTCTATGTTGTTATTTTGATCTTGTATAATTTATATTCATAGTTTTCTTTTTGCTTGTTTGCACTAGTTTTTCTAAGTTATTCATCCTTTTAGATTCTAACATGATAATTTCTTTATTTGAGAGATTTAAGAGGGGCTACAATTTTTTTTGTAGGTTTTCCAAAAATCTAGTATGCTCTTCTCTTGCATTTCCATATACACTTGAGAATCAGGAAATTTTAAGGGAAAACTTTGATCTTTGAGGTTTTTCTACAAATATTTTGTAAACTCTAGGTATTTGCAACATTCTAGTAATCTTAGTGGATTTTATTAGCATGTTCTATAGCATCCAGAAGGTTCAAGGGAGTGAGATTTGGCTTTCATTTTACCAAAATAAGAAACAAAAATAAGGAAAAGAGTTGATGCATTTTTATTTTTTGCATCAAATTTGTCTTTTGTTAGTCAAATCATAAAATGATTTTTGTGTATTTTTTGTCACCAAAAAATATTTATGGGTTTCTATTATTTTTTTCATCTAGTGAACAAATTTTATAAAAATAAAATTAGAAGTATATTTTTGGGCTGCTAAAAGGTTGTTTTGGCACAAGAAATTTAGTTTTTAAAATAGACATAACTTTTGCCTCACATATTGGATTTCAACAAAAAGATATCACTGGAAAGATAAAGATGAATATTTCCATGTTGAGCTTAAGCAATTTTTTTGTCATTATTTTTAAATATTACATGTTGAAGTTGGTGTTGAGCAAAGCTGCATAGCTAATTTTTGTAAATTTGTGTTGTTTTGTTGGCTTTTGCGGGCCTTAACACTATTCTAATTTGGGAAAATCTTTGTAATTGAACTATGCTACAAGTGAAAACATTGTAATATTTCGGGGAGGGGGGGGGGTGGTGTGATTTTTGATACTAGTGAAAATGTTGAGGGTGCATTAGTTTCCCTTGATGTCTTTTGTGTAATCATGAACTAAGATAAAGTTTCATTAATGAGGGAGTTAATCATGTCTCTTGATAATTGTTTTCATCCTTCTATTGTCAAGCTAACTTCAGAGAACCATCTGTTCTAAAAAAGAGGGATAAAGAATCATTGCCTCGAGAAAGATCTATTACCCTATCACCTTGGACTTGTTCCCAAGCCAAGTGACTATAAACAAAAGAATTTATGGTTTAACAATAATGACATGGTCTATGGAATAATATGTATTACTATTTTCTGAGGACATTGAGTACCCTTTTACTGCTTGGATCACCATTGAGTAGTTGTATGGAGACATTGGATCTTCATCTAAAAGTTATGTTTACTTAGATGACAAGAATCTTGTTCATGATAATGAGACTTTTTCCCTCATCTTATGTGGACAAATCCTTTTGGGACGATTATCTTGTTGATACTCCCATCTACTATTTCTTTTTCATAGTTTAGTGTTTCTTCATTGAATGCTTCCAATGATTCTTTGCAATGGGATCATTTATGTCTTCTAGATTTGGTTCATTTTAATCGATTACTACCAAATATTGTATCATTGTTTGTAGAGTTTGACATTGCCAACTCATAGGACATCCTCGAGGACCTTAATATCCTCTTTTTTGATAGCTCCTACGGTGTTGATTCATCTTCTTCTAACGCTATGGGTGCATCTTTAGACCCTCCTGTTCTCTCTTTGCCTATATTTTCTTCTGTTGTGGGAGTATCGAATTATCATTAGTCCAGCTATCTCCATGCATGATATGTGGTTACTATATTTAAATCTTCTATGACACCTAATTTATTGTTTCAACATTTTTCACACTTTGGCATTGGCTAAGAGATATTTGAGTAGCATTTGGAGGGGTCATCTATGTCTTTTGACTATGATATACATTGGTCCTTGTTAGATTCTAGATTGTCATCTACAACAGTGCTTGACTTGATCAATACAACTTTTATAATCAACATGGAGACCATTGAGCAATATATAGAGATGTCATCATTCATTTTGAGATTTCTTTCTACATATAAAAATTTCTAGAATGAAAATATATATTGCATACACCTTTGGTATTGTTCTTCCTAAGGGGAGGAATTTTCTTTAATAATTATGGACCGTCTTCTACATCCAGTTTCAATATGTTGTCTTTATCCACTTCAGAGGGGGTGTCTTTATCCTCTTTACCATGTCTCTTTTTAGGGTTTTTCTCTCTCTATTTGTAGGAGGGTTTCTCTTTTTCCTTAGGGAGACTTCTTCTCTTGGGGGGGAGCATCTTGTACATGGGTACTTCATCAGGTCTCATTGCTAGGACCCATCTTTACTCTATATTTTCTCCTAATTTGAACTTGAGGGGATGGGGGGGTGTTAGTGTGAAAGGGGGTTTTTTAGCTAGATCTAGTTATTTATTAGTGAGTTGTCCAATTTAGTTCTCTTCACACTTAGTTAAGTTTTCTTATGGGTTTTTTTTCACTTTATCTGACATTGATTTTGTTTTAGTCTCTTGGGTGGTAAGTGTCTTATATACTCACCCATAGCTCTCATATGAGCATTCCATTCTATTGCATTGGATATAGTTGTACTGTAATTGTGTTTTGTAGGTTTTTCTCTTGCGTTCTCCTGATGTTATTTGCTTCTTTAGCATTTGCAGTACTCTCTTGGAGGCTAACTCCATGTTACTACTTTGATCTTGTACCATTTACATTCACAATTTTATTTGTATTTGTTTTCACTAGAGATTTTCTAGATTATTCATCTTTTCATATTCTAACAAAGATCAACTTAATAACATAGGATTGCTCTTTGAGAGTTCATAAAAATTGAATTTGAAAAAACCAACCAACAATTTGAACCACCACGTATCATCTTGAATATATTTTTTCTGTAATTGTACTATAATTGAATGTCTTTACCATTGAGCTTCATATTAGATTTCTTTCTTTTTCTATAGATTGCTTTTCCTCCAACAATTTATTTGATCTTTGTGTTTTGTCTCCTTCCAACTAGCTTTCCATTCAAGGGTCACTTTCACAAGGAATAATCCACATAAAATAATCCACCCTTTATTATTAATTATGGAGTGAGCCTCTATGATTAACCATTTACACCCTAAATTCTAGATGTGATTGAGGGCTCCCACCATAGATTTACATTCTACTTCATTATATATATAGGCACTTGAGTAGTAAGAGCTCTAATCACAAAACATAATTTATCATTTTTTATGTCAAAATCATTTCCTAATAACCTACGATGACCCTTCAAGACTTCATCAAAGTTAAATTTGAAAAAGCTAACCAACAATTCAAATGACCACACATTCTCTTGAATATATTTTTCTCTCACCTTATTATAATTTAAGCTAACCAACAACCTTTTTTATGGAGGTTCAGACCGCGAGTGTAGGCACAAAGCCCGTGAGCGTACTAGCCCAACAAGAACCTTCACAAAATAGTTTTAACTACCCATTATGAAAACACAAGCCTACAAGTTGAAACCTCTTCAACTAAGAGCTAAGTATTGAAGAATATTCATTTCACCAAATTCACTTGTAACACAATCTCAACTTATCACAACCCAAAATTTTAATGAAAATCTGTAAATCTTGAACTATCCATATGAATACATCTTTTAGCTCAATTTATGACATCTAATTCAACATAAATCTAAGTACTAAGTGACCAATCAACTTTCAACGGGTGAACACAAGATCAACAAAACCTTGTATTCAAGGCATGGACACGAGATCTACAAGTATTCAAGGGTCACGTTCCCCTCGCAAGGAAAGTAACGCCAAACCATACGTATATTTATCGTGCACTGTATGTTCTCAATACAACAAAAACTAGTATATAATCTCTACTTGTTTGGAGTTTCGACGTCTCTGAAGGGACCCATTCTGTGTTTTGTCTTAAACCCGGAGAGACAAGAAATCTGTGTGCAAACAACACCTCGAGGCATGGCGTGGCGAGCAATCTTTTATCAACCTGCTATCTGACGAAAAAACACAGCCACGCAATTCTAAGCGCGTACAATAATAACTCTCCTTTCTTGTTCATATCGATTGTCCTATCAATCGAATTTCCCATATGCATTTGTCTATAAAGATCTATGCTCGCCATTAAACCACAACAATCCACAAGATTTTCTGTCATCATAAAAAAAAATTGGCGGTTCACGAGAAGGGCATTAATTGAAAAAGGAATGTCGAATGCTATGATGGAGAGGTCGTTTTCATTTGTGGAGGTTGCACTGCAATGCAATATGGGAGATGAGAATTTCAGCAGAAAACCATATCATCGTAATTGCAAATGTGGAGTTCATTCACTTGAAAATTACAAGACCCGTCATTGTTATAACTGTCCAAGTTTGATGAAGCGTAGCATTGGCTTTCCCCTGCGAAGAGTTTGGAGCGAAAACAATCTGAGTATTCGTAATTCTACTTCAACTCATACCTTTCCAAATGAATTATGCCACCAGCCAAAGCCAACAAATTACACCACCAGCCAAAGGTAAAATTTATGTGTTGTTTAATAGGGATAAGAAAAGAATGAAACACAAATTCTTTTATATAGTTAATTATATTGGATGGTTTTTATAGAGATTTATATATGACTTTTATAGTAATAGGAGATTATATGGTATTATTTGTGAGAGGTATTTAATTGTATTACAAATAAGGTGTGCATACTTATATCTTATAAGAATTAAATTTGTGACTTCTTTTTCTAAAATATAACAAATATTTTAGTATGACTTCTATACATAATTATATTGTTTTAATAATTCTTTTAGTAATTTAATATAATTGAAATTAGAGAACTTGAATGAATTTATTTTATATAAAATTTATGAATCTAAAGATGTTTACATAGATTGCAAATCTGAATAAATGTATTTCTTACATGACACATGACTTTATATGACAAAAACATTGACATGTCTGATTGAGAATAATTTATGTTTTTAACAAATATCACTATAACAATTGGCATTAGAATGACTTTGGAGAAATAATGCTTACTTAATCATCAAGCTTAGAAATATGTTGAACTACAAATGAATAGAGGGTTTTCATGGATTGAAGCAACAATAAAGACCAAAATATGATCAACAACACTAATGAATATCATAATGTCTCAATCACATATTTTTCAATTTAAAAAGAAAAATTATAAATATTGAACTTTTAATCTAGATACATTATTTTACTCAATATATGACATCTAGTTGAATTTCAATGAGAATCTATGAATATTGGACTTAGCTATATAGATACATCATTTTTTTTTTCAATTTACGACATCTAATTCAATGTAAATAAAGTACCAAGGAATGATTGAAGAAGAATTATTTGAAAATATAATGTTCGTTATTAACAAGCCTTCAATTATTCAAGATTTCCAAAGAATTGGAGTTACTAGGTCAAATGAAGCTTGGAATATCTTATAAACTACTAATCAAGATACATATAAAGTAAAAGTTGTTATACTTAAAAGTTTAATCTATACAAAATTAGGAATTTTAAAAAGATTTTAAAAGGCAATTTATTGATATAATATGTATTTTAAAATTTAAATATGTAATAAAATTTAATAGTAATATAATAATTGAAATGGTGTGAAGTATGTTTAAGATAAGAATAATGTAGGAGTTTTACAAAGTGTAAGAGTGATATTGTATCATTAAAAAAATATTTTATTTCATTATATGATTACTTATAAGTTCTTAATATTTTAGTCATTATTCAAATACCACATATCCTAAACAATACTATATCCAAGTTTTAAGAGATGTTGATCACTAAAAAAACATAATTTAATTTCTAATTTACTATTGTACATAATAGATTAATTTAAAGTTTCACAATTCAAACCTTTTGGTGATTTAGTCATAGGTGAAGGGTCCAAAGGAATATCCAACCGTGCAACTCATACAATTAAACATATAATAATAGAAAATAACACCATAAATAAAACCAAATTACACTAGGAAAACCCTTGGTGATAGAAAAACCCAACCACTAGAATATCTTCTATTAAATTTACAACTTAATTATAATCTATCATTTTTTCTCAAACACTTAACCACTTCAAGGCTTATTATACTATGTACACATTGACACCACATAACTCTCATGCTCTCTAATAATCCTTAAAGGATCAGAAGTTTTCATTAATATACAAGGAAATAGTTTTGGACCATCGGTCATAGTGTACACTGACAGATAAATTACAATGTAACCCGAGGAAGATAGTTCATAGAGTAAACCGAGCACAAAATGTTCGCAGAGTAAACCGAGCACAATCTACAGAGTATATTGAGCACCAGTCTACCGAGAGACAATTTTATTCCCGAGAAAAGAGGACTTGAGATACACGTCAGCTAAAGAACTTTAGTCTTAAAAATAGCTTAATGCTTAGCTAGAAAACCATTTCTTGATAAAAAGTAAAGAATAAGTAATGGATTTAATCAGTTTAACTGATTGTATACATGCACACTAGGATTTCAAGGTCAAGTTGTAAACCTTTGATCATTAGAGTTATCAAGAAAAAGCACAAAACCTAATTAGGTCAATACATTATATATATAGATGTGTAATCAATCAAGAATATGATGATTATAGCCGCAGAAGGACATCTATAGATCAGACAGAGGTTTCATGCAGAAGAACAAATAAAACATAATTTAGTTATGAAGAACTAGATTCAAGGCTACCGAGCAGAACAGAGGTATTATCCATCACAATAAGGTGATATTGTTTTTGTGAACTTAATGGATCTGTAATCAGCAATTCAGGATTGCAAGCTATTAGGTCATAAGTATTTTTGTCTACTCTCTAACCATTGTAGCAAATAGAAGAAATCCTTCAAGAAGGTGGACTTAACAGTCTTATTGTAAATCTTTTAACCGAGTGCACACATACATTGCGTTGCTAAAATATCTTAACCAAGTAGACTTAACAAGTCTAACATGTTACTCCTAACAGGGTAAGACCATCAGAAGTGATCACAACTTGTAGCCTTAACTGACACCTTCCATTCTGCAGATAGTAAAGTTTTGTGGGTTTCACCCCCACCGCAGTTTTTACCTTCTAACAAGCATTATTAATTCTTGTGTCATGTGTAACTAAGATTCATGAATGTTTCTATGATTGTTTACATGCATTTACATTTATGTTATGATATTCCATGCATGAGGTAGAAAAGCATCAATGGTCGGTAATACAATTTATGAGTACTAATGTTTAATTGGTAAAAGTTTTTAAGGGTGCTGATTCACCTCTCCCCTCTCAGTATACACCCTTCTTCTATTCCAACAATTGGTATCAGAGCTAGATCTTTTATTTGGAAAAATTTAATCACTTGAGAGAAAATATCATACAATGGAAAGGTATAAGCTTAATACAATATTGAGAATCAAAAGTTGCAGATACAAATTTTCTTTGAGCAATACAAAGAAGCAAGAATCAAAATGAGAGAGTTATTAGATGAGAGAAAAGTCATGGCATCTTGCAACAATGTCCTTGTTACTTAGCCATGTACACTTCAACATAGTCCTTGTTCATCAGCCACATACAAAAGTGAATATGAGTTATTCATCCTGCATGCCTATATGATTCAACCTATTGCCTTCTATCTAGAAAGGGTTTCAAATAGCTCTCAGAATGAGAGTCTCACAACCATAGACCAATCCAAGAACGAAGGATTTTTCTCCATGAATGTGATGTAAGATTAATCTAAATGAATTTAAGCTAATACATGATAATAAATATGAGATTATTCTAAGAAAATGAAGCTATTCTATTGCAAAATGAGAGCTAAATATAAATGAGATTATCAACTAAAATGAAGAAGCAATTCGTTATTCTAACAATGCATAAAAATGACTGGGGCTTTGAATGAGAAATGGGGGCTCTTTTATAGACTAAGAGTCTACTCAGAATAGAAAGTTTCCTATTTTTTGAAATAAAACAGATAGGAAAGCCAGTTCAAATTAGCAAGCTATTTTTAAAAGAAAACAATAATTTTTTTTCCCTTTGTTTTTAACTGTTTTCTTTTTTTGATTTTTAACTGTTTTCTTTCTCTTTTAAAGCACAATTAATTCAAAGTTTCTATTTCTGAACTAGAGAGAAGATTTTTGAGAGAATATTTAATTAAATAAATAGAATATGACCTCATAAATGTATTTTCTTAATTATTTGAATAATTAAATTCAATTTTTGAAATGAGCATATTTATTTAATAATTAAATATTATTTAATTCTCTTTTTATGTGTTTTAGCTAAAAGGGGTGAAATTAATTTATTTAAAGTGATAGGACTTTATAATTAAATTAATTCAATCATAGGGTTTGTTTAGCTAATTGATTGATATTTAGGGATTAAATATAATGTATGATTAATGCTGATTTAGGATTTTCTGCTTTTGACACTTCAGTCGAGTAGCGTTAGTCAAAACTCAGAATTGCCTTGTACAATAGGACTTTGATGATTCAGAAGAATGAAAAATGCAACAAATTGGTTAGGGTTGCAAGATGCCAATTTTGTGGTGTTACATTTTTCCCCTCTTTGAATTGATGTGCGAGCAGTGCATTGATTCAAAGAATAGTCTGATGCCTGAAGCACAGAAGAATAGATTTTGAAAATTGATGATGCAAAGATTGATTGATGAAGATTTTAGAGCCATCTCCAGGACAGAGCTTAACTCTCCAAAGTCTAGGTTAGATTGTCAAGACACCGGTCAAGTAGAGTTTTTGAGGGTCATCTCTAGAATGAATCTTGATCCTCAGGGATCTGGGTTAGATTGCCCCGATACCTAATAGATTGAGATTTTGAGAATCATCTCCAGAATGAAGCTTGATTTTTAGGAGTCAGGGTTAGATTGCCCCAATTCCTAATAGATGAGTTTTCGAGAATCATCTCTAGAACGAAGCTTGATCCTCAAGAATCTGAGTTAGATTTCTCAGATACTTAATAGATTGAGATTTCAAGAATCATCTCCAGAACGAAGCTTGATCCTCAAGAATCTGAGTTAGATTGCTCAGATACTTAATAGATTGAGATTTTGAGAATCATCTCCAAAACGAAGCTTGATCCTCAAGAATATGAGTTAGATTGCTTAGATACCTAATATATTGATGTCTTTCAAAAGACTGTCCCTAAAATGAGGCTCAACCTTCAGGAGTCAGGGTTAGATTGCCCCAATACCTATCCATAAAAAGATAGTCAATAGAGATTTTTAGGAATATCTCCAGAATGAAGCTTAGTCCCCCAATATCTAGGTTAGATTTCTCAGACACTAGTTAGATCAAGTTTCATAATCATCTCCAGAAAGGAGCTTGATTTTCAGGAGTCAGGGTTAGATTGCCCCAATTCCTAATAGATGAGTTTTTCGAGAACCATCTCGAGAACATAGCTTAATTTTCAGGGACCTGAGTTAGATTGCTCAGATACCTAAATGATGAGATTTTAAGAATCATCTCCATAATGAAGCTTGATTCTCAAGAATCTGAGTTAGATTGCTCAGATACTTAATATATTGAGATTTTGAGAATCATCTCCAGAATAGAGCTTAATCCTCAAGGATTCAGGTTAGATTGCCCTGATGCCTAATAGATGACAAGATGTAAGGAACAAAGATTCCCTTAGTGATTGTGGAGTATCCAATTTTGACTATGAAGTACAAAAATTAGACATGCCCCAAGTGATGAGATGCCCCTAGCAATGAGGACTTTTGAATTCAGATCAGATTGATTGGAGTAGATTCAATGATGTAATCATCCTGCCCCCTCAGGAGCAAAATAGAAAGATGACATGTCATAAATGATGATTGAGAGTGAGAAATCGTAGATAGATATTGAATCGAAGATCAAGAAGAACTTAGAATAGATTACAGAAGAATTCAGAAGATTCATAATCAATTTTGAGTGATTTCGAGGTCTGGTTGACCAAGTTTGACTAGGGTTGACCATAGTTGACCAGAATTGACTTTTGATGAAAAGAGTCAAAGATTTGAGAAAATGTTGATAAGATAAGATTCTGACAAGAAAGCGATGTCAGAAAGTTGACTGCACAAGCATCCGATTGCGTTGGTCCCAAAAAATTTAAAATGCAATTTTGAGCGATATAGGAGTGTTAGATTTCAATTTTGATCCCAAAAATGGATTGAGCATATAGCTAAAGATAGAGAGTGAGGATCAAACACTTGTGTAGTAGTGGTGAAGCCAGGATGCTGAAGAAGAACTCCCCATTGTACAAATTCAGGAGAATGCAATGAAGTGAACATCAAATTGCTGCCACAATGCAAGTCTATAATGAAAATATAATCCTATGCTAGATGCAATCCCTAAGACATGGTTGTGAGACCCATCGTATAATCATCATCATTGAGAATTTTTTGGAATATCGGAGTTGATACAATCCTTACTGGTGCCACTGTGACCATAAGGATATGAATATGAATTTCATTGGATAAAATATAGGAAATGAACGTAAGCACCAGGGTACAAAAGCCAAGATGACTTGAACATTATTTCCAGTTGATATTGCAAGAGTACACCAGTATCAAGGCATTCAAAGCCAAGATAACCATGAGTGTGATTGTGCATAAACAAACATAGCAATAAAAGTCAAGGAGATAGTACCGACCTCACCATGGTGTGCAAATAAACAAGATCGAGGGATGTGAGGCTTTTCCACCTTAATGCGGGAGCTCTTATCACATACACCCTATTTATTTGACATTGCCGGATCATCGAGACTACACCAACAAGCAGTAGACAAAGAAAATATCAATGAATTCCATGAGAAAAGACAACATAGAAAGAAAGATTCAATCATAGCTCAACCAATTTCAAAGTTTTTGAATATGTATGTGTATAGGGTTTTGAAAAACACCGTTGTACTTGTGAGTGCATTGTATTTGATTGTTATCAATAGATGTTTACGTTTGAGAGATCCGATGTGTGTTGAAAAACATAGATGTGTCCAAAGATAGTGTTGAAAAACACTGTTTATGGTGGTGTTGAAAAACATCAGTTTGTGTCAGTAGATAGTTGTCCTATAGAAATGACAAGATTACTGACTCGGGTGTAAACCAAAGATGTGATCAAATTGGGGACTCGTGTCCCTAGTAGCAGTAGCTAACTTGACAAATGTTGCGAGGGAAAACTAGATTTGATTTCCCCTAGGCGTATGGAATTGAATCAGTGTCAAGTCAAGAGGGTTTGCAAAGGAACCAAAGTGTCACAAAAGTGACTGAAAGCTATGTACAAACTAAAGAAAAGAATCTTCAAGACCAAGTATCGATCGATAGGGAATTTGAGTATAAATCCAACTGTAATGAATGTGAGCAATCTCAATAGTACAATGATAGTAGACAGACACAGTGAGAACCACTGGTGACTGACGTAAGAGAGATTCTCAAATGAAGCGATCGTAGGACTAGCTAGACATCAGTAGGCAGACGTAGTGAGAACCACTAGTGACTGACGCCAGGGAGATGCTCAAGTGAAGAGATCATAGTAATAGCTAAGCATCAGTAGGCAGACGCAGTGAGAACCATTGGTGAGTGATGCGAAGAGTAAATATAGGACCGTGCCCCTAGACCAGGAGGGTTGTCTTGAGAATATGACCAATTTAAATCCATGTAAGCTGGTGTCTTGATGGGAACTGAGACCATGTTGACTCCCAAGAATCTGGGTTAGATTTCCCAGATACTAGAACGTTTATCACCTTTCAAAAATTTTTGCCCATAACGAGGCTCAATCTTCAGGAGTCAGGGTTAGATTGCCCCGATACCTGTTGATTGAAAGATAGTCAATAGAGAGTTTTTATTTTTTTTATTTTTTTATTTTTTGGTGGATGCATCAAAGTGCCTATTGCCAGGTTTGCACCAAGATGATCATTTTTTTAGGACTTTTTACGATTCTTAGATTTTTAGAGATTTTGCAATTTTTAGATTTTTAGAGATTACTCGATCTCAAGCAAGATCACAATGGTTTGCCCCAATGTCTATCAAGGTGTAGGACATTACAGATGGATTAGAAAGATGATGTATGAGACGAATAGCCAATGATGGATGAAGAGGGTGAATGCGACCCTCAAGGACAATCTCTTCAAGATTACCCAAGCTAGGGAAAAAAATATAGCAAGGTAGGCTCATGGAGTGATGTTGTATAGAATTTAGGGTAATGACCTGATGTCATGAAAACTATGTGGTCCAAAAGAGTTGACATGTCAAGAGACTTCTAAGAACTTGTTTTTCAATTTTGATCAAGACCAAGGGATCAATTTCATAGGATATGATATAGCTATGACCAGGATAAAGGTTGATGGAGGTATAAGTGCATGTTTTGGATTATGATAGGAATGCATAGAGATAGGTAGGATAGGCTTGGGATAAGAAAGATCACGATAGGGTATAATTCACGAGAGAAAGTAAATAGGTTGATGGAAGGGATCATGAATGTCAGGATACATGGTGCTCATGGATAGGCTCAACCTTGTCAAGATCAGCAGAAGGAACATGGATGTTCACGAGCTAGCTGGATGTAAGATATGATGGGAGAAGATGACATGGAAGGAACTTGTCCCCAAGTGAGGAGTGCTAGTAGGAGGAATTACACATGACACCTGTTTGCCAAGTTTTCATCATGGTACTTATCCAAGGTGCCACAAAAAGTGGTTTTCACCATAGGACGGATTGATTTATCTTTACTTTTGCTACCAAGGTGCCTGTTTACCAGGTTTTCACCAAGACACTTTTTCTTTTTCTTATTTTTTTTCATCTTTTTGATTTGATGGAGGAACATAAGATTCTTTCTCTTTAGATAGTGCTCCTTTGAAAGATATGCTATGATAGGCACAGGTCGCTTAAAGTATGCTCACAGATGCTGATAGGTTGATGGTAAAGAAGATTGATATGGAGGATAAGGGAGATGGTAGTCAAGGATTTATGTGATGGATTGGATGAGAGGAATAGCATGAATATGAGATGGATGCGTAGGAGGTAGGTGTAGGATATTGGATAGGGTATTGAAAAGTTTTTGTAGGCAAGATCAACATCGACACACATCTTGAAGGATGGTGGAATGATAGAGGAAAAGTGTGTGAAATGGATTTAGGTTTTGATATGGATCTTGGTGTAGGAGGACCCAAGATGGATGAAGACGTATTCAAAATAATGGATTTTGGGACATGAGGATCCAAAATAGGTTTAGGAGATGAAAAATGTTTGAAAGGAGACAGAGTGGAAGCCTTTGGAAGCTTGGACGCCAATTCTGATTTTTCCTCTTTGTTCAAGCATTTTAAGAGAGACTTGGGAATCCACATAAATTTTGCTTTTCTTTTTGTATCCAAGTCCTTTAGAAGAGACTTGGGAATCCACATAGCTTTTGCTTTTCCGTTTGTATCAGATGATTTAGAACACAATTCTTTCATAATGGATTTAGGAACCCATATTTTCTTTGATTTGGTTCTTTTCTCAGTGGACCTATGTGGTCTCTCAAGAATATTTCCTTTGTATTTGTAGTCACATGTCAATTAGATGGGACATAGTGATCTTCATATGTAGGTGAATTCTTGTGTTGCTGATTTCTTTGTTGTACATCCAAATTGCTTCCAAAAGACTTACAAATTGTGGATGAATGAGGTTGATATGACTGGTTCATATGGATTGGGTGATAGGGAGAATTCAAGGATGTATGTCTTTGTTGATCTTGATAGGAGATAGGGTAAGTGGATGACAAGCTAGTATTGATA
>MU223557.1:2004065-2027751 GCA_018584345.1 Thuja plicata | reverse complement strand
AAAAAAAAAAAAAAAAAAAAAAAAAAAAAAAAAAAAAAAAAAAATAATAATAATAATAATAATAATAATAATAATAATAATAATTTATTTTAACATTGGTCGAAATTTTGACCAATGCCACGGTTCATTTCCACCAACGATTGGTCGAAATTTTGACCATTACACTAAAGATTTCGACGGGAATGCAATGCTTTCCACCAATGTTTTGGTGGAAATTTCGACCAAATATTGGTCGGAATTCTGACCATTTCCCTACAGATTTTGACGGCGAATTCTACCAAAGTGAGGAAGAGCTACAGTCGAAATTTTGATGTTTATTTTGGTCAAAATTGTGACCAATAATAAAAATGTCAAAATTTTGACAAAAAAGAGCGACAAAAGGTTTGGTCGTGCATTCGACCAATTACTGTCAAAATTTTGACCAATTGTCGTCAAAATTTGAGGTCAAATTTACCAGTGTGTGCACTCACTTCTCAGGCACACCAAGATTCAAATCCCAAGAGAAATACTTCCCAAAGGACTATTGTCTCTACTAAGAGCTGTGAAAGTGTGAGACATCTTAGTCAGTCTCTGACCTTCCACGCCAACAGATAGAGGATTTTTGGTCACTATAACAAAAGTTTGTAGTAAGGACATCTGTTCAGGTGGTTGTGATCAAGTCATTTTCCCAATAAAGGGGACTCTCCCAATCCTTTCAAAGCAAGGTTTTCACCTTAACAATGTCGGGACTTTAACACACCACTAGGGTACTGAAGGAGATTTTGGTTGCCACAAAAAATTCACACTTGTCCATTATGAGATTAATCACAATGACATTTTTTATATATCGGTTCGGAAGGGCTTGGCTTTAGCCTGTTACCGGTTGGGCAATCCACTCTCACTGGCTCTGCTAAAGCACTTGAGACGTAGCCACTCTAGAAGAATTATATGAGTTTCTCTTACACCGAAGATCTACGAAAGCAAGGGGAGAGGATACGTTCATATAATTCTTAGGATTACAATCTAAAAGACACTTCAAACACGTAAGAAAATGACAATAATGTTTCTTGATTTTTGATCATCCCAAAAGGGTGAGAGCATAGTTTCCTGACATTATTGTCATTCCTAAAAATACCAAATAGAAGTTCATTTTATAAGTCTTGCATGTGGGTTCCTATTTTAATAAAACAAAACAAAATGCAAGAACAATGTTTAGCACGCTATCGATCAAGGCAACCTGCAAGACAATTCATTAGTAGTCTATATTTTTAGTCTTCTTTTCAAATGTCCTGCAAACCACTGTTAGGCTGTAATCAACAAGATAAGTCAGAGAACAACAAAGCCCAAAACTTGTCAGCGTTAAAAAAATCAAAAAATTATAAATCTGATTGCATATTCAGAAATTAGATAAAAAATCATGCACTTTAAAAAAAATTGCACTAAAAAATATTACCGTATGAGCCCGTACAAGGCTTTGGAAGATGCAAAATAGAGGATTAGATAGGTACAGTGATGAAAACCTGCACTTTATGATAAATATATGATTAAAATCTAGAAACCAATAAAAACCTAGAAATCTTCAGACAATTCTACCCAAAATAAAAAAAATTGCACTCAATTTGGACTTAAAATAAGCAAGATATGATCGTTTAAAGTTAGATTGCAAATTCAAAAAGCTCAATGGTGAAGGCTAAAGATTTTTCAAACCCTACTGATGTCATCAACCTACGAGTTTAAATTTGACAATTTTGTGGCTGTCACAGAAGGTCATGCAGAATGATGGTTTGACGGCCGTCAAATTTAACATAGTGAAAAAAATCTAATTTTTTTAAAATCTGAAATCTGCCTCGATTTCTATGCAACGGGTTGTACAGCCTCTTTGGAAAAAATGGTTTTGTCACAGATTCAACTTTTGACAAGTATAGGCATGTTTACTGTTGTTTTCAACCAAAATGATGTTCCGGACGCAATGGTGTAGTCAGATTTGGTTCAAAAGGAGAGCTTAAAATGCGCTGAGAGAATAATAGACAAAAGATAGAAGGAATTTTCAAAATTGCTCCACGCTAAAACAAAGATTAAATGCGTTATTTTACCTATAAAATTAGAGTACAAATATGATCCCAATATTTTTAAAACTAATTCAAATGTGATGATAGAAATAGATGTTCTGCCCCACAATGGGCGCCAAAAATGTATATGCTAAATTTGGCCTTGTTACTTAGCCATACACTTCAACATAGTCCTTGTTCATTAGCCACATACAAAAGTGAATATGAATTATTCATCCTGCATGTCTGTATGATTTGACCTGTTGTCTTCTATCTAGATGGGGTTTCGAATAGCTCTCAGGACGAGAGTCTCACAACCATAGACCAATCTAAGAACGAAGGATTTTTCTCCATGAATGTGAAGCAATGTAATGCAAGATTAATCTAAATGAACTTAAGCTAAGACATGATAAGAAATATGAGATTATTCTAAGAAAATGAAGCTATTCTATTGCAAAATAAGAGCTAAATGTAAATGAGATTATCAACTAAAATGAAGTAGCAATTCATTATTCTAACAATGCATAAAAATGACTGGGGCTTTGAATGAGAAATGGGAGCTCTTTTATAGACTGAGAGTTTTCTCAGAATAGAAAGTTTCTTTTTTTTTGAAATAAAATAGATAGAAAAGCCAATTCGAATTAGCAAGCTTTCTTTAAAAGAAAACAATAAATTGTTTTCCCTTTGTTTTTAACTGTTTTCTTTTTTTGATTTTAACTGTTTTCTTTCTCTTTTAAAGCACAACTAATTCAAAGTTTCTATTTCTGAATTGGAGAGAAGATTTTTGAGAGAATATTTAATTAAATAAATAGAATATGACCTCATAAATGTATTTTCTCAATTATTTGAATAATTAAATTCAATTTTTGAAATGAGGATATTTATTTAATAATTAAATATTATTTAATTCATTTTTTATGTGTTTTAGCTAAAAGGGGTGAATTTAATCTAATTAAAGTGCTAGGACTTTATAATTAAATTAATTCAATCACAGGGTTTGTTTAGCTAATTGATTGATATTTAGGAATTAAATATAATGTATGGTTAATGCAGATTTAGGATTTTCTGCATTTGACACTTAGGTCGAGTAGCGTCAGTCAAAACTCATAATTTCCTAGTACAATAAGACTTTGATGGTTCAGAAGAATGAAAAATGCAACAAAATTGGTTAGGGTTGCAAGATGCCAATTTTGGGTGTTACAGGTAATACATCTAACACATATGAAGGAAGCATTACAAGTCTAAATGAAATCAATCAACATCTGACTGAACAAGTGAAGGTACTGCAGATCGGTCAGGAGACACAAATGGTAAGAATGATTGATGTGATGAATAATGCAAGAAAAGGTGAAAAATAAAGAACTTTTTCTATTGATGATAGGAGAAAGATTACTGAGAAATTGCAAGAGAAATAATCTAAGATACATAGACTTACTGAATATCACATTGAAATCACCAATCAAATAGTTCTTATGAGTCATGAGGCAAACCAAGTGAACATAGAACTTAATGGAAAATTGGAATTTATTGGTGAACTAAAAGAAGAAAATGAGAAACTAAAGCATGAAGCAAAGATTCAACAACAACATAGTGATATGATGAGGAAAGCTGAAGACAACACAACAAGAATGGATGAATTTCTGAATGGACATATAAGACTCAACAAGGATACCGATTTAGGGTATATCGAGAATGAAGAATCAACAAAACAAGCTGATCAAAGAGATGTCTACGCAAATCCAAGAGAAAAGAAGAATTCATGTAATCACTGTGGAAAACCAGGCCACACATCAAATGTTTGCAAGAGCAAGGCTAAAGGTATTCCTAAATCTACTTCTACATTCATAGGTAATTGTTATAACTGTAACAACATGGATACAAAGCACATGAATGTAGATCCAAGGTGAACAAACCAAAGAATGAATCCTACATGGAAAAATATTGCCCTACTTGCAAAATGCATGGCCACACATCTCATGAATGCAGGAAAAAGAAAAAGTAAGTATGGAAACCTAAAGAGAAAGAAAATTCTTATAAATTGAGAAGAATCGATAACTCATATGTTTGGGATTACAACACATGGGTAAATATGGACACATAGCTGCAAATGGTATGAGGAAATGGATACAAAGATAGAGGAACTGGACTAACTCCAGAATGACATGCTTACACTGTCATAAGGTCGGTCACCTAAGTGAGGACTGCAAAGACTGAATGATAGAGTCAAGCAATTTTGCAAATGGAAATACTATTGAAGATATTAGGAGAATGAGAAATCAAATGTGGAGGACAACTTTAAGCAAAGATGATGCTGGACCAAGCACCACGGCATGTGAAACCTCATCTAATGGATTTGGTGACTTCAGCACCCCCACCTAAGAAAAACAAGTAAGTAAGGAACTGCACTCTACAAAGCCATATTTTACATCAGTTCCTATATTCATTGAGAAAAAATCCAAATTAGCATGAATGAAGATGCACTATGGTATTACTTGTTATGTTTTGTGAATCTAGTCTAGTTGGTTAATATCCACCGACCATAAACTGCACGTCGGTAAACACATGAAAGATAACCAAGTTGACAATATACACTGAGCATCGTCGGTAAACATGTGGAAGAAAACTGAGTTGACACCTTCTACTGAGTATTGAATACTCACCAAGATGAATTCTTTGATGTGTTAACTGAGCATCTATGTTTTGTCGACCTAGAAGCATGTGAAGCATTTAATGCATCACTTAGGCCACATTGTCTATAAAAGGGTCGACGAAAGCTCATTTGTTCACCCAACATTTATGAGAAAGAGCAAAGAAAAAAAGAGTGACTGAGAAGTGACAAGATTGTAGAGCTACCAACGATAGATTCAAAGCCACTCCGACAGATTTTGAGCATCCACAACAAAGATCAAGTGAGTATCTAGACTCATCGAGCCAACTGTTTATTTATGGAGAAGCCCTAATTTGTCGAACAATGACAAACACATCATGGGTCATGAAGATCAAGGATGCAAAGGACAAAAAGATAGCCTTGATAAAGAACTCAGCATGCGAAGAACCAAACTACAAGTTTTGCCCAGAGGTTTGTGCTCAACACAATGACAAGGGAGCATTTTCAAGCATTCCTCCTAGGGTTTTGCTGGTTGAAGATATCCATGCATATATTCACTACAAGGTTGCAAAGATCAGAGAACTTGAGGTTCAGGAAGCTTACCAGAAGCTATGTAAGGATGGAAACCTACGGAATGAGTATAATAACATAGAAGTGAAATAGTTAACCAATTCCCTACTATTCCCGAAAGAGTTCAAAACTGAGTGAATACAGATAATACTCATCCAAGTACATGATGGGAAAATGTGGCTAGATGAACCCCAACCAATCACAAAAGATGTGATTCATGGAGTGACTGGTTATCTCTTCACTGAGAAGGAAAAATCCCTAAAGCATCCTTCATGCCTCGACATTGAAAAGCTAACTAGAGCCGAATGGGATTGCAGAGGGTTGAAACTAAATATAATCACCAACCCTGAGATGAAATTTGGTGCATGTGTACTTGGATACAAGATATTCCAAGCTAGAAGAATGAACAACATAGCATGTGGAACAATTGACATTGCATATAAAATTGTGAAGAACGGATTGCAACTAGACATATCCAAGCTGCTGCTGAAGCAACTGGAAGAGAACATGAGAACAATTAGATCAGCCAGATCTAACACATGTAAGTTCAGATCCCTCCTTATGTGCACATTCTTCTATTTGTAGAACTTCTTTTCCTTCAGTCAGTAATGTCACTTGGGACACAAACCAACCAATCACTGCATAGATTAGTGATTTCATTAAGTCACTAGGAGACAATTTCATACCTTTAATGGATGGCTACTTTTCCGCATTCAAGACTAGGATGGAGAAGAGGATGCGAATCCTTTTTCAACTAGTGGAAAAGTGCAAAGATGAGATATGTTTTGTAGTTGACATCGAATCAACACTCATCAAACCTGCACAACCAAGAACAACATGGTTACCAACACTAGAATATGAAATTGATATTGATCAACCTACAACAGCTATTGAAACCTTGCTAAATGAGCCAGTGGATAAAAACTTGAAAATATTTGGAACATGTTAGGAAGCCAAGTTTAGAATCAAGACTGGTTTAGTAGTAAAGAAGATAGATAGGAAGAAGACAAAAATAATGAACATTCTTCAAAAGAAATTGTCGGTAAATGATGAAGACTTAGAACAATCAGTAGATATCACCAAGGACCAGTCACCTATTGGTGAAGCTAAAGAGATAAGTGATTCAAAGTCTACTAAATGGGATTCACCACCTGTCAAGAAACCAAAGGTTACTAATGTAACAACTGCATCAAGAACAAGGAGCAAGACAAAAAAAGAGGCAGACTCACCACCCTTGAAGAAAGGAACTACGAAAACTTATATAAAAAGAAAGAATACATCCTCAACTGAGAAATCAACACCAAAATAGAGAAGGAGATATCTAAGAGGAAGAGAACATAAGGATGATACAGAAAATGATGAAAGAGAAAAGATAATACAGGCAGAGAAGGCCAACATTCCAAAGACAATTGATGAAATTGCACAGTCAGTCATCAATACAAGCAGTATAGCAAATAATAAGATTAGTCAATGGGCACATCTATCTAGTGAGGACTAGAATATATTAGAGGAAGCTATCATTAAAATGATGGTAGCATACAAGTATGTACCTCTACAATTCGGAAGTCATATTCCATAAGAGCTAAATGATAAGATATCAGCCAGGTGGACATATGCATTACACACAGAGAAACCGATGATGGATAGATCCCTAGTTACATTCATGCCCGAGTCAACAGTTGAAGAAATTGAATCAATAATGTAGGAGCATGCAAAGAAAATTTAGGCTAAGACAAGAGCATACAAAGTACTACAAGATAGGTTGGAAGAGATTGATGCAGAAAGAAATAAGATTTGGACAAAAATCTTCAATCCACCCGTGCAAGTACTAGCTCTAACCGAGACAACTCACAATGAGGAGAAGGAAGACACACCAAGCCCTGAACATATTTTCATCAATGACACCAAGGATGTCAATCTAATTGAATTGAAAATAGAGGCAAGTAAGGCCATGGATGATATACCTCAGATATTGCAATCATTAGGAGAAACACCAGATATCACTATTAAAGATATAAATCAAGGTGATTCTGATGATAATGTCAAGGCTGATGAAAATGTAAGTATTTCCACAAAGAAAAAAATATAACAAGACATTACAAATGTTGCACAGGAAAATGTACCAGGTAACATGCCTTTATTGATACAAGCTATCAATATAATCACTGAAGAAAAGGAGAAAACACCTGAGCCTAATGCAAACATTCCAAAGGACAAAGGTGATGAACATGGGGAGTAGAAAGATACAAAAAAAGGATAAGAAAGATACAAGTGGAGAGGGAGAACCAAGTGATGTCACTACCAATAACACCGAAGAGGAAAACAAGGCTACAGATAAAGACAAGGTTAAAGTAGAGACATCTACAACCAACCAACAGGTTCATACCAAGCAACATACCAAAGGCACCAAACCTCCCACACACTCACCAAAATCAACAGATCCAGAGAAGGATCTTTCTATAATCTTTCATTCCCCTGCTTCCAACACCATTCCCAAGAAGAAAAAGAACAAGAAGAACAAAGCACTAGTAACACTTGATGAGATCATTGAAATACTAGACTATGATCCAAGAACACCTGATCTCGAGTCACTAAAAAAGTATGGAGAACAATGCAGAAGGAAGGAAACATAGGACAAGCTCAAGGAGCACAAAAATTCACAAGTCCTGGATACTACAAAGGAAATCCTATTGCAAATAGTTCCTGACACACAAACTGATCAAAATGCACCAATCCTTGATCAACAAGCAGTTCTAACCGAGGCCATAACATCATAGAATATAGAAGCCGACAAGGTCATTGAAGAACGAGAAGAAGAGAAGTGTTACTACAAGCTAATCGAGAAAATCAACCAGGAAGTGGCATAGAACAAGGTAAAAATTTCTGAGCTAGTAACTACACTAGAACCAATCATATCAAAAGTAGTTAACTTCATTAAAAAGTTGTGCACACTAGAGCAATTCACTACCTATCATAGTGAAAATGTTGCTAAAATAAATGAGGTTCTAAAAGCAAGTGCACAAAGTGTGTCAATTGACCCAAATGCATTCAAACTACATTATGAAAAAATGTAGAATCAAAATGGTTGAGACTTGAAATTCAAAAGGAAGAAAGAAAAATCAGAGATGAAGTAATCAAGCTCCAAGATACATTACAACTGAATCTCACATTGCTTTTACAACACATGAATTTGGAGAAGAATCTAATTGCCCCCTAGAGATGTCACTCACAAAGTGTATCTATGACATGCACACCAGAATAACATTGGAGCACATTACCCTCGAACACCTCAAGGATAAATGGGACAAGCTAATGGCAGCCATACATAAATCCCATTCTCACATATTGGACAAGCTGTAAGTACTACATCTTTTTCATTAATTTCAAAAAAGGGGGAAAATGAATGTACCAAAAGGGGGAAAATGTACCAAAAGGGGAAAATGTACCAAGGAAAACATGTACATACATTGTACCGAGGCATGCACATAGGGGGAGTCATTGAAAAGGTAATTACACTTGCTGTATACACTGTACATATAAGTTTTTGATACTAATGCCAAAGGGAGAGATTGATAATCCTTAAAGGATTAGAAGTTGTCATTAGTATACAAGGAAACAATTTTGGACCGTCGGTCATAGTGTACACCGACAGACAGTTTACAATGTAACCTAAGGAAGACAGTTCACAGAGTAAACCAAGCATAGAATGTTCACAGAGTAAACCAAGAACTGTCTACAGAGTATACCGAGCACTAGTCTACCGAGAGACAATTTTATTCCTGAGAAAATCAGATCTGAGATAGACGCCAGCTAAAGCACTTTAGTCTTAAAAATAACTTTATGCTTAGCTAGAAAACCATTTCTTGAGGATCAAGTAAAGAATAAGTAATGGATTTAATCACTTCAACTAATTGTATACATGTAAACTAGGAGATCAAGGTCAAGTCGTAAAACTTTGATCATTAGAGTTATCAAGAAAAGTGTGAAACCTAATTAGGTCAATACATTGTATATATAGTTGTGTAATAAATCAAGAATATGATGATTGTAGCCGTAGAAGGACATCTATGGATCAGACAAAGGTTTTCATGTAGAAGAATAGATAAAGAAGAATATTCAGTTATGAAGAACTAGATTCAAGGCTACCAAGCAGAACAGAGACATTATCCATCGCAATTAGGTGATATTGTTTTTGTGAACTTAATGGATCTATAATCAATAATTTAGGATTGCAAGCTATCAGGTCATAAGTATTTTTGTCTACTCTCTAAAAATTGTAGAAAATAGAAGAAATCCTTCAAGAAGGTGGAATTAACAGTCTTATTGTAAATCTCTTAACTGAGTGGACACATACATTGTGTTGCTACAATCTCTTAACCGAGTAGACTTAACAAGTCTAACATGTTACTCCTAACAGGGTAAGATCATCAGAAGTGATCACAACTTGTAGCCTTAACCGACACCTTCCATTCTATAAATAGTGAATCTTTGTGGGTTTCACCTCCACCATAGTTTTTACCTTATAACATGGGTTTTATGCATTATCAATTCTTGTGTCATGTGTAACTAAGATTCATGATTGTTTACATGCATTTATATTTATGTTATGATATTCCATGCATGAGGTAGAAAAGCATCAATGGTCGGTAATACAAGTTATGAGTAATAAAGTTTAATTGGTAAATGTTTTTAAGGGTACTGATTCACTCCTCCACTCTCAGTACACACCCTTCCATTATTCCAATAGCTCTCTACTGACATAATTTTACTCTATAATTCTCATTTTTCCCCACTCTCCTTCTAGACCTTGTTCTTAAACGCCTCCCTATTATAGCTCTGCTTATTTCCTTATTTTTTTTAGTTTTGAGTGTCTTGAAATATCTAGTGTAGGAGAACCAATAGGTCCAGAGGGGCCTATCCAAAAATTTGTGCTTAGTTTGATAGATAAAAATGTAATAAGTTCCTACAGACCATTTGGATCAAATTTTTAATCCTTGGAATACATTTGTAAGGCCAAATGAGCCAATTTACTAGTATAGGGCCCATTAGGACCAATTGGTCAAATTGGACAAATAAGTTGAAATAAGGTAGGAATAGTATTTTTGAGTCAATTGGGCCATGTTTGGCACCTAATTGATGTAAATGGATCCATTTTGTAATCAGGGGGCAAATTGTCAAAAAGTTGCAAAGTTGCAAAAAATGTTGCTAAGCAACTTTGCAACTTTTGAGCACCCAAGAGCAACTTTGTGAATACAATGGTCGTGTACTTTGAAATATGGTTAGATTAAGTTGGAATAGTTATAATTTCTCAATTAATGCCTCTAAGGATTGATCCATGAAGATTGATGTAATTTTGAAAAGGAATACAAGTGATCTTTCAAAAAATTTACTATTTTTTGTACCTTTTCCAAGTTTGTATGGGCGTGTACTGATTGAAAAAAGGGTTAATGTACATAGTTGGATAGCCTGGTGAATTAGATTTCTAACACAGTTGATTTGGTGAGTTTTTGTGAAGTTTTGTGCAAGTTAGAAGTAATTCTTTCTAGACTGGTTTGAAACCCTTAGTAACCTAGGGTTTGATTTCATGGGCGCGTTGACCTATCATTCCATCGACCAAAATTTATAAATCTCTGGGGAATGTTAGGTCTAAGGATGTATTTTAGGATTTTAAAAGCCTCTAAATGGTCACAACAAATGGCAAATTTTGAGAGCAATCCCTAGGTCTAACATCTCTATGTGACAGGGTAAGTTGTTTAGGAAAGGAGTGAAAAAGGTGTTGTAGTAGTACCATCTTGGGGTTTTGGCACCAACCCATTGTGGATTATATGTGAGGAGTATAGAATAAAGGTGTTCCAAGTCTTGATAAGGGTGTATGAAGCATTGGCTATAGGTTCTTTTGGAAATGGAGGCCTAATTGCCTAATTAAGACATTACAATCAGTAAATGTTAACCTATTGAATTAAGACATTACTCCAAATTGTGGTTGGTTTTGGTTTATGGTCAAGGGATTGATATTTAAAGTCAAAATACCCATGGGAAAAGGCTACAAGGAAAGTAGGTGTACAAAGAAGCAAGTCTATGAAAATGATTTGTGGGTTATGTTTTGGGGACTCAAATAATGTTGTTTTGGTCTAAAAAAACATGAAACCAAATCAATTCATGTTTGGGTTATCTTTGAATCATCTTGGTGTCTAAACTCAATAGATCAAGCATTAGAAGCATGGTGAAGGGTAGACAACCTTGGGGAAAGGTTGAAGCCTTTTAGTGTCCAATTCGTAGGGACATATAGGAGTCGTAGAGTCTATCAAGACATTTCATGAATTCATTTTTATTGCAAAGAAGGTATGCCAAGAAGTAGGGTGTTGTCTTAAAAGGGGGTTGTTCTTCATAAAATTTCAGAGGTCTCTAGAAAGTGTGAAGTTTAGGAGTGTGTATTTTCCCTCCTCATCATATTGGTATCAGATCCTAAAGGTCTAGGCTTGGGTTGTGAAGAAAGTGGATGGAGTCAAGTTGGAAAGGATGGCTCCAAAGATGGCACCAACAACAATGGCTTAGAGATTTCTATCCCTAGAGGAGTATATGGCCAAACAATAGGCTAAGGAGATAAGAAAGGAAAGTATCAAAAATGTGGATGAAATTGAGGAAGAAGAGGAGGTGGTACTAGAGGAGGAACAACTGCAAGAGCAGGTAGAGGAGATGCTTGTAGAAGAGAAAAGACTCTACAATGTCATAAATACATTAAACAAGGAGATCTTTGATGTGAAGATGGAGCTTCTTGTCTATGGTGGGAAGATGTATGCAAAATAATTAATGGAGTGGATTGATGCCATGAATAATTATTTGGAGTACAAGGAAGTACCAAATGATATAAAGGTAAGGTTTTCCAAAACCAAATTGAAAGGAGAAGCCTTGACATGGTGGAACTATACACAAGGTGAGAAAGTGAAGAATCTGAGGAACATGATCAATTTATGGGATAGAATGGTGACCAAAATAAAGTCTCAGTTCATGCCTTGAAACTATAAAATACAAGTGTATAGGAGATTACATAAAATAAAATAGAGAGACTTAGGTATGGCCTCTTATACCGAGGAATTTCATAAATTAAACCTTAGTTCAGGACATTGTGAAGATGAGAAAGAGAGAGTGGCTAGGTATCTGAATGGGTTGAGGTTCTCTATCTAGGATGAGATAAGTTTGATAACACCCAATTCATTTGATGAATGTTTCAAGATAGCATTAAGGAAAAAAGACAAGTTGAGAAGAAAGGGTGAACAAAGTGGCAGAGGTAGAGGGGGAAGACACTTTAGGAGTAGAGGTAGTTTTGGAGGGAGAAACAAAAACCAAAGGTTTCATGGAGAGTTAAATCAAGGAGAGAAGAATGGGGACTCAAGTAGTAGAGGAGGCTACAAAGGAAGGAGACCTAATTGGAGAGGTAGGTTTAGTGGACCAGGTAGATGTTCATCTCCTTTCACTGGAAGATGTTATAACTGCAACCAAGTAGGACATCTTGCATTCAAATGTCCTGAGAAGGATTCTACTTCCCGTGGTGGAGAAAGAAGGAATCAACTCATTCAAGAAGATGAAGAAAGTGCGTATTCACAATCAGTCAATGTGACCTTGGAAGTTGGAGAATAATGATTCTAAGGAGGACTTTACTCAAGGTTCCTATTACCAAAGAAACACCACAAAGAAAAGCAGTGTTTAGAATTAACTGCAAAGTCCAAGGTAAGATCTGCAAGGTAATAATTGATTCATGTTCTACATATAATATTGTTTCAATAGAGATGGTAGAAAAGTTTAACTAGAAGAAAGTTACCCATCCTAACCCCTATAAAGTTTCTTGGCTAAGTAAGGGTCAAAAAGTGTTGGTAGGAGAGAAAACATGGGTAGAATTCAATATAGGTGTATATAAAGATAAGATTTTGTATGACATTATCCCTATGGATGCATGCCATCGGTTGATAGGAATACCTTGGTATTTTGATAGGAAAGTGAAGCATGATGTGGAATATAATACTTATTCCATATAAAAGGATAGGGTAACTTACAATCTATCACCACTCCTAGAGGGAGATAAGGTTGATCGCATGAGGGTCCTAGAATCATGATGATATGGGAGAAGGAGTTCTTAGAAACAATTAGGGAAGAAGGTAGTGAGGGGTTTGAATTTGTATTGAAGCCAAATGATGAGACATAAAATAGTAAGAGGGAAGAGGTTCCTAAGGAAGTACAATATCTATTAAACAAGTATAGTGACACAGTGGCTGAGGGTATTCCTGATTCTTTACCCCCAATCAGAGGCATTAGTCATCAGATAGACCTAGTTCTAGGGGATATACTTCCCAGCACAGAAACATATAATATGAATCCTACACAAAATGAAGAAATAGAAAAGAAAGTGCATGAATTGTTAGATAAAATGGTTAATCAGAAAGAGCCTAAGCTCATGTGTAGTCCCAACAGTCATTGCTGCTAAAAAAGATGGCAAGTGGAGGTGGCTATGCACTGATTCTAGGGCTATAAATAGAATCACAATTAGATATAGGTTTGTAATCCTTAGGATGGAAGACCTAATGGATTTCTTAGGAGGTGATACATACTTCTAAAAAATAGACCTAAAGAGTGGTTACCATTACATAAGGATAAGAGAGGGAGACGAATGGAAAAATGATTTTAAAACCAATGAGGGTCTTTATGAGTGGTTGGTTATACCCTTTGGGCTCTCTAATGCATCAAGTAAATTTATTAGGCTTATGAATGAATTATTACATGATTTTATTAACATGCTTGTAGTGGCATATTTGGATGATATCCTAGTGTTCAATAAGTCCAAGGAGGAGCACCTAAAACACCTAGACATAGTCATGAGGAGGTTACATGAAGAAAAGTTAATGATAAACTTGGAAAAGTGTGAATTTATGAATCAAGACTTTGTATACTTGGGATTTGTCATTTCTAAGGGGAATTTGAAGATGAACCCTCAAAATGTTGAAGCTATTTTGAATTGGCCTACACCTAAGAAAATATGAGATGTCATAAGTTTCCATGGATTAGCCACCTTTTACGGGAAAATCATAAAAAAACTTATTCATATCTATGCACCAATCTTGGAGACCATCAAAGGAGGATGTAAGAACAAATCTGTTTGGACATATGTTGCAGGAAATATTTTTGAATACCATAAATAGAGGGTGGAACAAAAACCCATCTTGATCCTACCTGATTTCAATAAATTATTTACAATAGAATGTGATCCCAATAATTTGGAAATAGGGGTAGTACTAAGTCAGGATGGAAGGCCAGTAACCTTCTTTAGCAAAAAAATGAATGCAGGAAAAAAAGTACCATTGCTATGATCTAGAGTTATATGCCATAGCCCAAGCCTTGAAAAAATTGTAGAAGTTGAGAAATCCAACTTCACAGATCACCAAGAACACCTGCATGCAAATAACCTGTTCCTGAAAGGAAACCAAAGAGACAGAAGCAAGGGTTTGGAAAATCTCAGCGGAGTGAGAGAAAATTGTATTTCTAAAGTAATGAAACAATAATTACAAAAGTTTAACCTTAAACATGAATGAAACCCTAAAAAGGTAAAAGCTAGGTTGCGCAATATAATTAATATGAAATATTAATTATATGCACCTAAGAGACATCTTAAGTGAAAAAAGAGTACATAGACAACTTAATAATTAAATCAACATGATCTAATTAATAAGTGAAGATAAATAGATAATCTAACACCCCCACTTAAGCAAAGCTTAGGAGGTAAACTAACCTAGCACAGCTATGAAAGTAGGAAAAGTGGGTCCTGGCAACAAGGCCTGATCAGGTACCCAATACAAGGAAATCTCTATGAACCAGAGATAAAGGATAAAACTCAATGGGAAAAACCCCTCTCTAAAAAGAGATAAAACAAACATGCTGAAAAAACATGAAGGAAGGAAGGCCTCAATAAGACCCCCCAAGGATAACTTTTGTCACCCCAAGCATAGAACACAACTGAAGATAGCGCGGAGATGCAAAAGGTTTGGTGAAGATTTCAGCAACTTGCGCATCAGTGGGAATGTACTCCAAAGTGAGAACACCATCTTGAATCTGCTAATGGATGAAATGCATATGAAGCTTAATATGTTTAGTGCACTGATGCTCTATCGGGTTGTAGGAAATGTGAATATCACTCTGATTATTGCACCACAGAATAGTGGGACGATCAGGAGGAAAGCCAAACTCAGTCATCAACTGTCAAAGTCAGAGAATCTCCTGACTAGCATGCACTACTACTTTGTACTCAGCCTCTGTAGATGAAAGTGCATGAGCATTCTACTTCTTGCACAGCCATGTGATAGGACCAGAGCCAAGACAAAAAATAAAGCCAGAAGTAGACTTCCGATCATCAACATTACCAACCCAATCTGAGTCAGTGTAGCCAACAATGTGAGGAGCCCCTAATGTGTAATGAATGCCATACATAAGTGTGCCCTGAATGTATCTTAAAAGACACTTGACATCTTGCCAATGACTCTCATCAGGCTCATGTGAGAACCGAGAGACTAGACCAACTACAAAGGAGAGATCAGGATGAGTGTGTGTCAGGTATAACAAACTGCCAACCAACTGCTAATACAATGTAGAATCAAGCATATCAAAGCGCTGAAGCATGTCAAGAGCATACTTTTGCTGGTAAACAAAGATCCTAGCAGGTGACTAAACAATTTGCAGACCCAGAAAGAAGTGTAATAAACCAAGGTCTGTCATCTCAAACTGCTCCATCAATGCGTGCTGAACATCCTGGATCATAGAAGATGAGCTACCTGTGATGAGAAGATCATCGACATATAGCACAAGGATCAAAACCTCATCCTCAAGATGCTGAATGTAGACTGTAGGATCAGAATGATAGTGTGTGAATCCTATAGAAAGTAGAAAGGAGTCCATCTTCTCATACCAAGCCTGAGGGGCCTATTTGAGACCATACAAAGAATGCCAAAGTTTGCAAACAAAGGAGGAATCCTACACAAATCCCTGAGGCTACTCCATGTAAATCTCCTTAGTAAGATCACCGTGCAAGAATGCACTCTTCACATCCATCTAAAAAATGGACCATCCTTGAGAAGTTGTGAGGGATAAGACAAGGCGAATAGTGTTAATCTTGGCGACAGGGGAAAATGTCTTAGTGTAATCAATACCCTCAACCTGTGAAAAACCCTTCGCAACAAGACATGCCTTGTACTTATCAATAGAACCATCAGCAGCAAACTTAGTACGATACAACCACTTGCATCGCACTACTTTCTTCCCTTAGGATGAGAACAGAGATCCCAAGTGTGATTCTTTATCAAAGAAGAATACTCCTCCTTCATAGCACTATCCCACTCAGTATGTCCTTTCACTGTCGCAAATGTCTGAGGATCACCACAAATAGCATGACTCGAAAGACTAGAAGACATAATATGAGATTGGGTGCAATGGGAAGTGGAAGGGTCACCAACCAAAGATCCTGTAGCATCAATTGTAACACGAGCCCATCTAGGCATCAGTGGAGGATCTTGTTGTGGAGGTAAATGGGGATCACCAAGATCATCATCCTCATCATCCTAAAACAAAGATAGAAGAGATGAGGGAGTAGTGGTAAGTGAAGTAGACTCTGGAAGTGGGGTATCTACTACAGGAAGGCGCTCATCAAACTGGACATCCCATTGAAACAAGACCTCTCTAGAATTAGGATCAAACAACCTGTATGCCTTAATATCCTCATAGTAGCCAACAAAAATGAGGTGTCAGCTCTTCCACTCCATCGCTCTCCTTTGAGCATCATGCACAAATGCCCATGCTTCACTACCAAAAAATCAGAATGAAGATACATCAGGCTTGACATGAGACCAAGCCTCCTCAGGAGTCATATGTCAAACTGCCTTGTGAGGCATCTAATTTTGAATATAGTTGGCACAATCGACTGCCTCTACCAAAAAGGATGAATCCATGGACTTGGACTGTATCATACAATTAGCCATCTCCTGAAGTGTTCTATTCTTTCTCTCTGCCACACCATTCTGCTAAGGGGTGTAGGGTACTAAAAAATGATGTCGAAGACCATGTTTAGAGAAAAACTCCCTGAAAGCTTGGTTCACATACTTCCCCCATTATCTGTGCATATCTGGCGAATAGAAATGCAAGATTTCTTCTCCATAAATGTCTTAAAGACTCGAAATGAATCAAAGACATCAGACTTGTACTTAAAAAAGTACACCCATGTGCACTTGGAGAAGTCATCAATGAAAGTAAGCACATATCTGGCACTAGAAAAAGGAGTGGGAAATGACATGAGGTCACTATGAATCAACTCCAAGGGTGCCAAAGCATGAGTATCCCATCCATGAGGAAAAGGATCCCTATGTTGTTTTCCAAGAACACAACCCTGACAAATCCCATCAGTGCAAGTAATCTGTGGAAGCCCAAGAACAAGTGCCTATGTGCTCATCTGCTGAAGATATCTATAATTGACATGGCCCAAACACTCATGCCAAAGTCTGCTCATTGAATCTGCATGTGCTATAAGATAGGAACTTGTGCTAGCAGAAGACTCAAATCCATCAAATCTGTATAGGTAGGATGCAGTGTCAACACTCCCAACAGCAACAATCATATCAGAATCATGTAAGTCCTGAATAACCACATCATGTGGTGAGAAATCAATTGTCTTACCAGAGCCAGAGTGGAAAATCTGATAGATAGACAATAGGTTCATCAAAATGTCAGGGACAAAAAGAACATCCTGAAGAGAACACCCAACTAATGCAATAGAACCAAAACCCAAAACATAAAGATGAGATGAGTTCCCAACAACAATCTATGAAGTAGCACAAGGAGAAAGTGAGGTGACCAACTGCTGAGTGTGCGTCATGTGGTGAGAGGCACCAAAATCAAGAATCCAGGTGGGCCCAAAAGTCATAGCTCATTCAGTAAGAGCATGACCTTTCCCTGTAGGGGAGGATGTGGACTGAGGAGCTGAAATGTGATGCTCCTGCATGGCTTCCTCTAAAGCCTCCAAATGTTTTTAGCACCTAGAAATAGGATGTCCATCCTTTCCACAAAATCTACAGGCCTCAACTGATTTCTTCTTAGTCTTGGAGGTAGAATTAGTAGAATTGAAAGAAGATTTACCCTTGGAAGGGTTAGCTGGAGGTTTTGAATCATTTGTCTGTGCAGGTTTGGAGGAATACTCATTTCCTGTTGAATCTTTCTTCGGTTTGGCTTTTTTTTTTGGTTTACCCTATGAAGACTGAGCAACCAATGCTTGGCTAGAAGAGCCAGAAGCATCCATCTGTTGGATCTTTGCCTATTCCCGTGTCAACCGATCATAGAATGTCTCGAATGAAGGCATGGTGTGTCTAGTACCCAAAGCATCCATGGTGGAGTAGATAGTAGAAGAAAAAATCTGATACTGTCCTCTCAACTTTGAGAGTATCCGGAAGATACACTCATCACCTATCTTGTTTCTCCCACATCCCTACAAAACTAAGCGCAGAGATTTGAACTTCATCAAGAAGTCCTCCATAGTGGGAAAGTTGGTAGGAGTCAAAGTGGTCAGCTTTGCATCAAGCTGTAGTGCCTGGAACTCATTCACTATGCTAAAAAAATATGAAAACTTGCCCCAAATGGCCCTAGGAGTTGCCAAACCATCCAGTTGAAAAAGGAGACTGTTGGAGATGTTCAGTGCAATAAAGCCCATGGCTTCATTCATTTTATTCTTGTGCTGAAGAACCTCAAAAGGATGCTACATGACAGGTTGGTTTTCATCTAGACATGACCATAAGCCATGTGACATGAGTAGCCTGGTCATGTGTGCTTTCCAAGTGTAGTAATTATGCGGTGTCATCCGGGCCACAGAGGGGTCCAACATTGAGAGAAGAATAAGACGGAAGTAGAAGGGTCATTTCTGAATGTAAATGATAGAAAGAAAAAGCACCCCCCACAATGTATGATTCTATCCCTCGTACAGTAAAGAAACAATTACTGAAAGCACAAAAAATGAGAAGAAAACCTGGATGCCAAATGCAGAGATGGAGGAAACATAAGCCTCTACTTCAACACCAAAAAAGAGATCTCAAATAGCCAAATCAAAAAACAAGAGTAGCATCATCATGTCTGGCTTGGAAACACCTTTTCGATGATATTTTTTTTTTTGAAAATGGACACCGTATGCTCAAGTTACGGCCGAGAAACCAATTGCGCCTCCGAAAAAGAGCTGACTGGAAAAAACTAGTCATGGGAAAAAATTTGACGTTCAAATAACCATCACTGTCCATGTGAAAAAATTTGATGCCCATCACTTGTTGCCGGAAAAATTTTTCTGGTTGCCAGAAAAATGGAAAAATCATCAAAAAAATTTAAGCCATAAATTTTTTTTTCGGTCAGTGATGTCACCACCATACTATGCAGGCACTAGTGGGTGGCAGGTGGTGGGCCACTGGCAGAGGTGGAGGCTAGGCAGCTCGCTGGCGGAGAGTGAGTGGCACCCAGGTTGTAGCGCCAGTGGCGGCAGCCCCGGTGGCTGGGAGGTGGCGCACTGGCAGGGGGCCAGGTGCGGGCCGGGTCATGGTGGTGCAGGGGTGGTGCGCTCTAGTTGCGGTCTGGCAGCCCTAAAACCTTTTAAAAAAAGCATTTTTAAAAATTTTTGCCTCATTTTTTGAGCCGTACGACCTAGGAGGTTGAGATTTTTTTCTCTAGGGTTACTGTGACCAAAACCAATGAAGTTTATATGTATTTCGACTCTCTTGGGCCTTCTGAACGCAATAGAGGAGTCTATTTTGGCTCAAACTGCTCCAGAAAATAGTGCCTCCTCCAAAGTGAAGAAGAAACCCCAGAGAAGCTGTGCCTTTCGTCTGTGACTCACGGCTTCAAAAAACCTTCAAACTAGGCAATAGCAGGGAAGCTCTGATACCATGTAGAAGTTGAGAAATCCAACTTAAAAGATTGCCAAGAACACCTGCATGCAAATAACCTGTTGCTGAAAGGAAACCAAAGAGACAGAAGCAAGGGTTTGGAAAATCTCAGTAGAGTGAGAGCAAATTGTATTTTCAAAGTTATGAAACAATAATTACAAAAGTTCAACCTTAAAGGTGAATGAAACCCTAAAAAGGTAAAAGCTAGGTTGCGTAATATAATTAATATGAAATATTAATTATATGCACCTAAGAGACAGCTTAAGTGAAAAAAGAGTACATAGAAAACTTAATAATTAAATCAACATGATCTAATTAATAAGTGAAGATAAATAGATACTCAAACAAAAATGGAGACAATACCTTTTTCAAAAAGAGCTTATTGTGTACACTGAAAATCATGCTCTAAGTTTCTTGAATGCATGAGACGAATTGAGTCATAGACACATGAAATGAGTGGAGAGTTTACAAGAATACACTTTCACCATAAAGCACAAGAAGGGGCACAAAAAAAAGGTGGAAGATGCACTAATAAAAAGGGTTCTTGCAGTTCAAGAAGTTAAGTTGTAGAGCATTGGTGTAGATGAACTAAAAAACATGTATAGAGAAGATGCGGATTTTCATGAAGCATACAAGGTTTGTGATGATTTTTCAAACTCTTTTCATACTAAATTCTCTGAGTATACATTCCAAAGTGGTTAATTGTTTAAGGGTAGCCTATTATGTGTACCTAGATGTTCTATGAGGGAAAAATTGTTAAAGGAAAAATACAGTGGGGGTCAGAGTATGGGAGAGCCTTAACATGGATTTTGTGCTGGGTTTTCCAAGGACAAAGGCAGGTTATGATAGTGTTGTTGTTGTTGTGGAAAAATTTAACAAAATGGCTCACTTCATCCCATGTAAGAGCACAAATGATACATCCTATATAGTAGGTTTGTTCTTCAAGGAGGTTGTGAGGATCCACAATTTTCCATTGAACATTGTATCAGATAGAGATTCCAAATTTGTGGAGTACTTCTAGAGAACTCTATGGAAAAAGTTGGGAAAAAATATTCCCTTCAGTTCTGCATACCACCCTCAGACAGATGGCTAAACTGAGGTGGTAAACAGATAATTGGGTAATCTCCTCAATTGTTTGACCAAAGATCATGGCCAGGCATGAGACATGGTGATCCATTAGGCAATGTATGATTATAATGACTATACTAATAGGAGCACTATTAAGGGTCCATTTGAAGTTGTTTATGGCACTCACCCAATGGGAGTGTAAATAACAGACATACAAAGATTAGACAAGTGAACTGCTCAAGTAGATTATTCTTCACATACATCAACAAGTCAGGGATAACCTCCTAAGTAGTGTAGAAAAGTAAAAAGAGAGAGCATACACACAAATAAGGGACTTTCACTTTAAGGTTGAAGATCTAGTAATGACATCTTTGAAAAAGGACATGCTTCCTAAAGGAAAGTACTCAAAGTTCATGATGAAAAGGATAGGGCCCTGCAAGGCTGTGCAAAAATATGAGAAAATTCCTAGGAAATAGAACTTCCACGAACATTGTTATTTCTCCTATCTTTAATATTTGTGATTTGTCTCCGTATAGAAGCTCTGTGATTGCCGGTGTAGATACAAGTGAGAAATCCAAAGGAGAAGAGGATTGGATTAGAGATTTTCCTCCTAACCAACCAATGAAGTTAGAAGCCATCATAGATAGTAGAGAAGCCTAGAATAATATGAGGAAGACCTATTATGAACACTTAGTCAAGTGGAAAGGACTACCTAAAGATAATGTAACATGGATGTTATAGGATGACATAAAGAAGCAGGAAGTCACCATGGAAGACTTGATCTCTAAGAGGACTCGAGATATTTTCTAAACGTGGAGTATGGTGTAGGAGCACCAATAGGTCCAGAGGGGCATTTCAAAAAATTGTTTTTAGTTTGATAGATAATAATTTAATAAGTTCCTATGGATTATTTTGATCTAAGTTGTAATCCTTGGAATACATTTGTAATGCCAAATGAGCCAATTTACTAGTTTAGGGCCAATTAGGACCAATTGGTAAAATTTGGTCAAATTGGACAAATAAGTATAAATAAGGAAAGAATATTATTTTTAAGTCAATTGGTCCATGTTTGAAACCTACTCGATGTAATTGGGTCCATTTTGTAATCAGGGGCAGATTGTCAAAAAGTTGCAAAGTTGCAAAAAAGTTGCTAAGCAACTTTTTCAACTTTTGAGCTCCTAAGAGAAACTTTGTGAATCCAACGGTCATGTAGTTTGAAATAAGGTTGGGATGATTATAATTTTTATATTTATTCCTCTAAGGATCTATCCATGGAGGCTAATGTAATTTTGAAAAGGAATACAAGCGATCTTTAGAATTGTACTATTTTCTGTGATTACGTTTGAATTTGTATGGACATGCACTAATTGGGAGAAAGGATCAATGTGTATGGTTGGATAGCCCGGTGAATTATATTAAGAGAATAGTTGGTTTGGAGAGTTTTTGTGAAGTTTTTTGCAAGTTAGAAGTAATTCTTTCTAAATTGGTCTGAAACCCTTGGTAACCCAGGGTTTGATTTCATGGGCACCTTGAGCTGTCATTCCACCAGCCAAAATTGCTAAATATCTAGGGAATAATAGGTATAAGGATTTATTTTAAGATTTAAAAAGCCTCTAAATGATCATGAAAAATGGAAAATTTTGAGAGAAATCCCTAGGCCTAACATCTCTATGTGATAGGCTAAGTTATTAAGGAAAGAAGTGCAAGAGGTGTTGCGCTAGCACAATAATACCATCTTGGGGTTTTGGCACCAACCCATTATAGATTGTGTGTGATGGGGCTGGAATAAAGGTGTTACAAGTCTTTATTAGGGTGGATGAAGTGTTTTCTATAGGTTTATTTTGGAAATGGATGCCTAATTGCCTATTTAGGACATTTCAATCAGTAAACATAACCTATTGAATCTAATGACCCAAAATTGGTTTTGATATATGTTGCACAACTCCAAAATAGTACTCTTAATGGTGGTTATTTTTTTTGTATGGCCAAAGGATTGAGACTTAAAGTCAAAATACCAATGGAAAGGGGCTATAAGAAAAGTAGGCCTACAAAGAAGCAAGTGTGTCAAAAGGAGTTGTGGGTTATGTTTGGGGGAGTTGAATAATGTTATTTTGGTCTAAATAAATAAGAAACCAAATCATTTCATGTTTGGGAGATGTCTAAACCCCACAAATCAAGCATTAGAATCATGGCGAAGGGTAGACAACCTTGGGGTAAGGTTAAATTATTTTAGTATTCAATTGGTAGGGACATATAGGAGTCTTAGATTCTGTCAAGACTCTTCATGAATTCATTTTTATTGCAAATACGATATGCCAAGAAGTAGGGTGTTTTCTTGAAAGGGGGTTGTTCTTCATAAAACTTTTGAGGTCTCTAGAAAGTGTGAAGTTTAGGAGTGTTTCTTTTCCCTCATCAAAATCTTATATATATATATATATATATATATATATATATATATATATACATAT
>MU223557.1:1978530-2003758 GCA_018584345.1 Thuja plicata | reverse complement strand
TATATATATATATATATACATATACATATATATACACACATATATATATATACACACACACACACACACACATATATATATATATATATATATATATTCCCAAATAATCCATGTTGTCCTTAAGATGGTGCAAGACTTGAAGCCCATATGAAATATGTTGCCAACATATAATAAACAAAATCATTGATTCCAATAGTCTAATGGTGTATAATATCTAAGAGATATACTATAAACCTTTCTAACAGTCCACAAGACCTACAAAATATCTATCATTTGGGTTAAACCCGAAATAACCTCCTCTAAATCACAAAAAAATAATTGAGCATCTGAAATAACTCACTATCACTATTTTTCTAAATTGTAGAATGAATTTTTTCCTATATAATCTTTCAATTTTACCTAGAAACTAATAAAAAACATAAAGTTCACTACTATTAAGGCCACAACACTTCATTACCCAATATATTGAAATATGACCACTTTTCTCATCCCAAATTGCCAACTATTTGTGAAACTCACAATATTTAGCTCAAAATTATATATTTCCACACATGATGTAGATTCTCTATAATGTCCCATATGTTCCTTTTCATTGGATTCCTAGGGAAACTAAAATAAATGATTCCATTATTTATAGTGAAAGTTGTCCTAAATTGGGAATTCTAACCCATACTCTCACTTAAACTTTCTCTTTCCACCTTGTGTATACTTCTAAAATTCTACCATAAAATTTACTTTTGCCGACCCCTACATATGTTGTTTTCAAGTTCATAAGTTTATTTTTGCCACATATGATTCATCTATATTCAATCATATTCTCGTATTTTTTTCTATCAATTAGTTCCTCACATATATTAGAATTTTTCCTTGTGATATATTCTTCCTTTTTTTCTTCCATACCTTTGGAATGTTAAGAAACACTGAGAGGGGGGTGAATCAGTGTTGAAACACTTTTATCAAATCTGAAACATTTAAAAATTAACCATGCAATAAATAAAATAATAAAAGAATACACATAAAACAAATAACTCATAACAACATTATTTGTTGTTGAGGAAACCCTGGCCAAGGGAAAACCCCAGTGGGGATGACACCCACAAGATATGAACTAAGAGTATAATGTCCATGTTAGGAGGCCTAGCTCTATTAGGAGCTGAATATTACATTTAGTACATGTCCCTGTTAAGGGGTGATACAAGGGAGTTCACTTATCTACAAGGACTCATTGTCCAAATTTCAAAGAAGAGATTTTATAATAGCAAAAATGAACTATAGTAGCATCTTCTATGCAAAATAAGTTATATTTGAAGCTCACAAAAATAATAATAGAATCTCTTCTCATTCACCCATCATACTTTCATTCTCACTTCTCATTCTTTTGTAGCCCATAATATATATACTTGATTAATTCTTTTGCTCAGTCGACTTACTATATCTTCACAAAACATGTCTCCAATATTAGCCCACATGACCATTAATCCACCAAGATAGGTGAGGACCTATCATTTGCCACAAATTATATTAAAAAAACAAATTATTTTATGTCCCCAAATGTTGTATCCACTCATATACCATGTTTCTACTATTACCTGTCATTGCACATATTCGCCAACCTGTAACTCTTTCCAGATGTAACCAAAATTTAAGAGACCATAACATAAGTTGTAATACATCCCATATATCACATACCTAAGTTTGCATGTCATCATGATTAGTATCTCATGCTCGTTAATCAAAATGGCTTGACTGTACACTGCAAAGTGACTCTATACTTAGGCATTTTTCACTTAACTAATTATCCAAAACTTATCTCCATTCCAAGAGACCTTACTAGAAGTATGTGTTTCCAAAAATGACAAAATATGCAAAATCATATACTACACACTTTCCAACAGTCTCCCCCTTTGGCATTATTGGAAAAACATAGTGAAAATGACTAAGTGTTCAATTCCAAACAAAAATTGTACTCCCCCTAAGTACATACTCTCTTATTTCTACCTATACATATCTATACATATCAATTTTAAGCTTATCACTTCCCCTTTGAGATCAATGAAAATGGTAATAAAAAAAAATCTACATACAAAGAAAAACTGTACAACTCTCACCATGCAATCAAATCATGTGAATTATATCCTTGAAGTTTGTCTTTAGTGCCTGCAGGTCTATCTCCCATGTCTTATTTAGCATCTCAATGACTTGAATCATTCTACATAGTGCATATGATGATATCTCTACAACCTTCAAATCCATGGGAGTAAGTCCAAGGTAGGCTTGGTGGGCTGACACCAAATCTTCTAGCTCTTTCTTTATGAAATAGAGTTTAGGGGTGATTAGACTTCTCAACTCAGAGAATCTCTTCTACACTCTCCCTTTCTCTATCTCCAATATACTAATTTTATCTACAAGCTTTGAAACTTCCTTGTCAAAATCAGTGATAATTTTTCTAGATGATTCACACTCCTTTGCCATTTTATCAAGTAACTCTTCATCTTTATGAATGTAATCTATAATGTTTCTCACATGCCTAAATGAATTTACACAATAACCATACACCTTTCTACCTTTATTTATGCAAGCTTTGATTTCCTATATGATGCTCACCAAAATTTTACTATCCCAAGTGATGGATAGGCACACTTCTTCTATCTTCTTCTTCATGTATTTCTTCTCCACCTTTTCTATAGTGACCTTCTCCAAAGATGTGAAATGAGAATCAAAGTCATTCAAGACTTTTTCCAAGTTGTCTGCAGTATCATTTCCTTGGAATGTGAAAGGTAAAGGTAGTAGTTTATTCACTGTATCAATGACCCTTACTAATACGTTTTCCTTCTTTTCAGTCCTCTATTAAGATCTTTTGTTTGATTAAGCAAAGACCATCAATGATAACTTCATTAGGTCATCTTTATCCATCTCATTCAAATTAGTCAGCATTGGCTTCATATGAATTTCCAACAATGGTTTTCTAGGAGGTGTAAGCACAAATTGTTCAAGAATTTTCATCTAAAATTCCACTTTATTGTCTTGTAAAGTCTCAGTAGGTTTATCCTTAACCTCTTTCAACTCTCCAACCTTTTCCTGTGTTCCATTTTTTGGTTCTGTGACCTTATCTGATTCCTTGTTCTATTCTCCTTGATCTACAACCTCTACATCTACAACCAATGCTTTAGGTGTAGTCTTTAAGAATGGATCCTTTTCCTGTAAGGTAGCATCAAGTGTGATGTCCACACCCTCAATAAAGAAATCATCCTATTGCAGAGTACTGGGGAACTGATTAGTACTTTCATCTTATGCTCTAACTGATCTAGATGATTCAACAATATTTATGTCTTTATGTATAGTTTCCTTATGAGGCTTGGATTTCTTAGGACCTTCTTCTAGTAATATATTATCAATGATTTTTTGTGTATCCTCTTGAACTTCTTTATAATTCCTTTCCATTATCTTAATCAATTTGGTTTTTGACCTTAACAAAGATTTTGCCTTCTTTGGAATTCTATCAATCTCTTTATGAGAAATGAATGGATGCATATTTTCTATTGTTTTCACATGGATCTTATCATCTTCCTCTAAGTATCTTTTCTTATTAATCCCTATTCTATCAAATAAATCCTTAGGAATACTTCTCTCAAGCTCAATCAAATTATTTTTAAATGCTAACATATGATTTATAACAATATCTTCTATTTCAGTCCTATCTTTCTCACCATACCTCTTATAGTACTTAGGCAACTCATTCATATTTCCCTTCTCTACTACCCTCTTTTTTAACTATTTCAAATCAGGTTTCCACAATTGTCTCTCAATAGGATTCTCTTATGCTATCTTCTTTGGAACAAGTTCAGTAGCCTTTCCACTCTTTTTCTCCTCTTCTTTTTCTTCCTTCTTTTGCTTCTTCATAGGTGATTCTTTCAAGGTCTTCTTTCTTGTACCTAGTCTAGAGCTCATCATGTTGGGTCTAGAGGACCTTGTTTTCCTCGTAGGTGTCTCCTCTTCCTTCTTCTCGGTCTTTACTATTGCAGGCCTCTATGATGTTATCTAGGAGTAGGAGTTTGACCATGCACTAATATCATTTCCAGAGGTGAATCTAGTATTTCTAGTACTTCTATTGACTCTAGGGGTGCAGGTTCTAAGCTGGCTTGTCCAGAAAACATCTTTGCACCCTTTTTCCTCAGCTTTGACATCTAATCTTTAGATATGCCTTCTATTTCTACAATTTTGTCCATAATTTTATCTATTTTATCTTTATAAGTTCCCCATCTTTCTTCATTTGGATCCTTCCTAGATGCTAAGATGTATTCAATATGAGGGATAAGAATATGAGAGTCTACCTCATATCCTATGGGTGTACATCACTACACCCTAGGTTCTACTACCTCTAAATAGGTATAATCTATCTCTACCATTAAGTAGATAGTTTCCTTATACCTATCCATTATCCCCTTAAGTATCCTTACCCTGTGCTTCATCTCTCTTTGAAAACCTTTGAACAATCCAAATAGTTCACAGTCAATATTATCCTTTTCCCGCATCTTATAATACCTGCTAATCTGAGTAGAAGTAGGCTCATTTACATTCCATGCATGTGTGCTAGGAAATCCATGTGTGATGTGGAAGAAAAGGTGCAATACCAAAGATCCAAACCTGAAGGTGTTTGATTTATCATGCTTTATTCTCCTCAAATTCTCCAATAGTTGTAGTCACAAAATTTCACAAACATCATAATGTTCATTCTCAACAATCATATTATAAACTATGTGAATAATACCTATTGATACAAAGTTCACCCTCCTTCTATAGTGTATTTTGTAACCAAGAAACATGGATATCATCCTCACATACTTCTGTCTAATGTCTGTGATCGACATTGTATGCTTGTCCTACTTAGATTCTATTAGGGTTTCAACCTCCTTCTTCATATTCTTTTTCGCTGTAGGGATTTTTCCCTCATTATCAAGCCCAGTCACCAAATGAATTAACTCCTTGGTGATCTTCACAATTTTTTCTCCAAGCCAAAAGAACTGGTCATGTATCCTACTCAGCAAAATTTTGATCCATTTTGGTTTGTCACATTCGTGAAATTCAGTCATCTATAGAGGGTTTAGGTTTTGTAATTTTTAAAAACTAGGTTTTAGTGACCCACTATTATTCAACATGCCTGCTACCTCTTTTTGAATATCAACATCTCTAATAGTCTCCAATTTACAGTGAATATAATCCCTAATGTCTTCTACATGCAACACTCCGTGTGGGGTTTATGAAAACACACCCTCAGGGTAGTCTTCTATGGATTTGAACATATGATTTTTGAACTTATACTTGGTTCTCTCCTTTACATCAAAGACTTAAGGTACATCCATTGTCTATTAACTACAAATACTAAAAATTTAGCTCGCAAAAAAATCTAAATACCTCTTTTCACCAAACTAGGGTTACATATCACATGAACAAAAAAACTACTCAAAATACTCCAAGATCACTCTCTTATTTTCTCAAAATTGCTCAAATGGTGATAAAAAATGACGAAGTGTGCCTACATATAGATCACAAGATACTTATGAAACATTTCTCAATGCACTAAAAAAATATGTTATAAGGTCAGTCAACCATGAAATTACCAACGATCATACTTTGTAATCTTTCAAATCCCGCAAACATGGATTTAAATCATGAACATATCCACATAAATATAGCTAACCTCACATCTTCTTATCTGTAAATCAAGGGCTGGATAATAGACTGATTAAGTTCTCCAAAGCTCCCCCCTAAGGCCATGCTTGGCCATTTATACTGATGTGGAAATGCTAGCCTTGGGAGAAGATCCACTAGCATCTACTGAGTCTCCCCGACCCTTAGATTCATTCTGATTCTTCTCCTTCGATACTTTACCATTGTCCTTGCTTCCTTCTTTCACAAAAAGGTGATTGTGCTCATCCATGTAGTCTGTCAAGCTCTTTCCAGTATCACCAATATTTTTCTTTATGACTATAGGTGGTCTTCTATTGATAACATGTCCATTATACCTACAATACCTTGCTATGTGTCCTGAATTGTTGCATTTGAAACATGTAACAACTGGTATGTTTTGATTAACCTACAATCTGTGATTTCATGCAATATGCCCAAATTTTTGCACTTGTAACATGTGACCTTAGTATATGTAGCATTGATGTTTCCACTTTTCTATCTATTATAATCTCGTTTCTTCCATGTATTATTTGGCATCCTAAAATCATTCTTATTGTTCCCATATGCCCAATAATTAAAGCAATAACTAGAAAAGGGTTTGAAAGAGTTGTTACCTTTGCAATTCTTCTTCATGTGACCAATTTTGTTACATCTAAAGCATCTTGCCTTGAAAGGTTTGATTTTCTCTTTACGTTCCTCATTCTGACAAGGTGCTTGTTTTTCTTTGCCTTCTGATTTTTCTTGCTCAGATTTAGAGCATTTGACTTCACTGAATCCAACTCTAGTTTTGTCACCTTTAGGATTTTGTCTTCCCAATTGATCATTAATTATATCACTACTTGCATGAAGTCTTTCAATATGATTCTTTTCCTTTACAAGATCCCCCTTAATGATGCAGTTATACTTCTCTAACACTTGGTAATTAATTTTCACATCATTGAGCTCAATCTGCATATTTCCCATCTGTATGTTTGCAATTTTTAAGGCTTCTTCAAGTTTGTTCCTTTCCTATTTTTCTTGTTGAATTTCCTTAGAAATTTGCAAAGTAGTTATCTCACATTCATGCTTTATTGATTCCTTTTCTTGTTTAAGTTTTTCAATCATATCATATGAATAAGTCTCATATTCTTCCTTCATCTACTCAACAAGTTCCTGCCTTTTGTTCCTTGAAATGTCAAGTTATTCCTTAAGCTTCTTGATATAGTCTTCAGCCCTTCTTATCTTAAGCTTCAATTCAACATTGTCAGCATTAGCCTTATCCATATCTTCAAGTGCTGCCTCAAATTTTCTTTCAAATTGCCTGAATCCACCAGGATCTTCCTCAAGTTGTTAGTCTTTCTCTCAGAGGGCTAAAAACTTTAATACCAATTGTTAAGAAACACTGAGAGGGGGGGAGGGGGGTGGGTGAATCAGTGTTGCGACACTTTTATTAAATATGAACCATTTAAAACTTAACCATGCAATAACTGAAATAATAAAAGCATACACATAACTCATAACACCATGATTTATTGTCGAGGAAAATCAAACCAAGGGAAAACCCCAGTGGGGATGGTACCCACAATATATGCACTAAGAGTATAATGTTCCTATTAGGATACCTAGCCCTGTTAGGAGATAAATATTACATTTAGTACATATCCCTGTTAAAATACATACCCTTTTAGGAGTCTATATAAACCTATAAGGGGTGATACAAGGGAGCTCAGTGCTCTATAAGGACTCATTGTCCAGATTATAAAGAAGAGGTTTTACAATAGAAAAAATTAACTGTAGTAGCATCTGCTATGCCAAAGTAGTTCTAGTTGAAGCTCAAAACAATAATCACATAATCTCTTCTCATTCACCCATCATACTTTCATTCTCACTTTTCATTCTTTAGCAGACCAGAGTATACATACTTGATCAATTATATTTCTTAGCCGACTTACTATATCTTCACAAAACGTGTCTCCAATCTTATCCAATGTGACCATTCATCCACCAAGATAGGTGAGGACCTATCATTTACCAAAAATTAGCTTAAAAAATAACTTATGTTATATCCCCAAAATTTGTGTCCACTCATATACCATGTTTCTACTATTTACTACCCTCACATGTCTTTGCCAACCTGTAACTCTTTCCAAATGTAACCAAAATTCAAGAAACCATAACAAAATTTGTAATGCATCCCATATATCACATACCTAAGCTCTCATGTCATCACAATTAGTATCTTGCACTCGCTAATTAAAATGGCTCAACTGTACTCTGCAAAGTGACTCTGTACTTAGGCATTTTCACTTAACTGATTATCCGAAACTTATCTCCATTCCAAAAAACCTTACCATAAGTATGTGTTGCCAGCAATGAAAGCATATACACAACCATGTACTACACACTTTCCAACATGGAATTCTCAACGTAGCTCCCCATCCTCTTGCTCATGTATCTAATATTATTGACTACTTTTAGTTAGCGATCTCCCTATTTAAGTGCACCTTTGTATTTGTATTGTTTCTATCAATTATATATTAATGCAACCCACATCAATTAATTTTAATGATCATTGTGCACTACTATTAAGTAGACGCTATATTTCAATTTTTACTATAAATTTAAGCCTTTTTTGGCCTTCCATATGGTATAGGTGGTATCTTCCCCATAATACATCACAACTTGAGAAAAATTATATGGCCTTCCCAACATCAAATGGTGAATATACCCACTAACACAATATGACATAATAATTTATTATAATACACTTTGTTGTTGAACATCACCCAACACTCTTCCTCTACCAAAATACTTTCCTCCTATTACAACTAGTCAAGCTTGCATAAAGCGGTGCCCATATTATCTCTAATCAAATATGCCCCATTATGTGTCAACACACACAACAACATGTGTATCTCCCCTTTGAAGCTCATTTACATGTTTGACACATTTTTACATTTCCTATTTTGGGAGTCCCAATTTCTAAATGCCACAACTTTTGAATTAAGTGTTTGATTAATGAATTGTTTGAAGTATTAGAAAAATTGTAACATTATCTATCACCTTGTAAACCACTACATCATTTAACCACATGTTTTTTCCCTCTTTGGTGCCTCTAAGCCTTTAAATTTGAATTTGTAACTTTTTTCTAGCAATTTCCAAAAACAAAAACTTTAATATCTTTCAAACTAGACATGATTCAAAAACAAAAAATTATTGGAATTTCTTATTTAGCCTAATTTAACCTTTGTAAAAGGAATAAGGAAATTTTGAACTAAAATGAGAAACTTACTAAAAATGGTAATCCCATGTAAATGCAAGGTTGAGACACATTTTCTTAACACTTTTTACTTCCACCTCATGAGATTGTCTTGGACTAGCTTGATATATGACAACCATACATATTGCATGCATAATATTTGGTCTTGAATAAATAATGTATAGAAATACACATATTATAGATCAATATAAATTTTGATCAACCTCCAAAGATTCATTATCCTTGCTCAATTGACAAACAATAGCCACAGGGGTTGCAACTAGTTTAAATTACTCCATTCAAAACCTCTTCAACATTTATTTGATGTACTTGGTCTTAGAAATGAAAATAATGTCTTACTTAATCATAAATTTATTGAACTTATATTATAGCAGATATCTCTCTTGTCTAGTATACAACATCTTAGGGGCTTATTTGAGTCCATACAATGCCTTCTTGAGTTGTAGACCATATCTGGAACTTCTGATAACTTGAAACCATCTAGTTGTTCTTTGTAAATATTTTCTTCTAGCTCTCCATTAAGAAATATAGATTTAACATCCATATGATATACTTTAAAATTTGTCTAAGCAGTAAATGCTATAAAACATTCTAATGGCTTCCATTCTAGCTACCAAAGAATTTTTTTTAGAAAATCTATCCTTTCAACATGGGTATGACCTTTTCATACAAAGCTATGAAATATCCCTTGAAGACCATGATGTGGTGTTAAAAGTGGTGGGGGAAATGACGTAGATCTATAGAACCCTACTATTTACTATTCAAGAAAGTTAGGATATGTAAAAGTACAATTTGGAGGATTCATGTGGTACTATCACTACATTTGAGTTGTCAGAACTTAAGGAGAACCAACATGAGAAGAAGCATGTTGCTTTCAAGGAAACTCAAAAATAATGAATATGAATCTAATCTAGATGAAGAGGCAAACTTTTTTACAGTAAAGAAAGGTACTAACAAATATAAAGGTAAGCTACCCTTAAAATATTTCAATTGTGGAAGAGTAGGACACTATGCTACTAATGGTCATTTAGAGAAGATATGAAGAAACCTAGTATTGATGAAAGAAAATAAATCTAGAGAATATATAACAAGAATGCTAGATCTAGTGATAGGAGACAAAGAAAATAAAAAAAAATCACAATAGAATTTTCTTCATTAGAGGATGAGGAAGGAAATGACTCAAATGATGAAGTGTTGTTTTTGGCTATCAAAGATAATGACAATATCAAGTAGAGGGACATAATACTTCTCTACATATGATGGAAGAATTGGATCTTGGATCATTGAGTCTAGTTGCTAAAACCATATGAATAGTGATCGAAAGGTGTTTTTAAATCTTGAAAGTTATGATGGAGGATCAATTACCTTTGTGATGACAAAGGTTTTGTACCTATATGTGGTAAGAGAAATATTTTAATTTATGAAAAAATAAAGCTATTGACATCTATTACATAAAGGGATTAAGATAATGTCTTTTAAGTGTCAAACAATGTGCAACAAAGGATTTCAAGTCAGTTTTCTTGGAGGAGAATGTGAAATTGGAAAAGGCTTTGGAAACCTTGTTGCATAAGGAATAAGGAATGGTAATGTCTACTATTTGAAGAAGAATAATGGAGGAAGTTTCTCATTAGCACTAAAAATTAATGTTGGCCATGCATAAAAGAATGGGCCAAATCAACTTTGATAATACGATGAAGGTCAATTCCTCTAATATTGTAAAAGACATGCCAAGGGTTACTAGACCTATCAGTACAATTTGCAGTGAATGTGAGATGGGAAAGAAAACTAGAAACATATTCAATAAAAAAAAATATTTGACCACAAGGCCTTTGGAACTGATGGAAACTGATCTTTGTGGACCTATGACAAGAGTGCTCAATGGTTAAAGTTACTTCACGTTTCTTATTGATTATTATAATAAAATGATATGGGTAACATTTTGAGAGAAAAATCAAAAGTTGTAGATAGATTTACAATTTTCAAGAGTCTGGTTGAAAATTAAATGGATACAAGGATAAAATGCCTAAGGTCAGATAGAGGAGGAGATTTTACATCATATGAATTTATAGATTCTATGGAAAGTATGGAATTAGAAGAAAACTATATGCTCCTAGAACTCCACAATAGAATGGAGTACTAGAAAGGAAAAATAGAACTATTATTGAGATGGATAGGACAATGTAATAATGCTAATATACTAAATGTCTATTGGAGAGTTGTAAATCATACTAATGTTTATCTTCTCAATAGAGTGTAGAATGAAGTAAATCATGCAAAGACTCCCTATTATCTATGGTCCAAAAAAGTGCCTACTTTTAAATATTTCATAATCTTTGGAAGAAAGGTTATATCAAAAGAGATGGTGACTTTCTTGGAAAATATAATGCAATATCTCACGAAGGTATCTTTTAGGGATACTTTACTACAAGAAAATGCATTACCAATGCTATAATATGTGACTAAAGAAAGTGGAAAAATGTGCAAATGTCAAGGTCAATGAATTATGGGTTCAGACTCCTCTAGAACCAAAGATTGAATTAGAAGAGGTTCCTATCACTCATGGTAAAGAAAGATAAGATCTAGAAAATAACAATAAAGAATCAGGTTATAAAGACAAATAACCAAAAAAACTCCAAGGACACCTACTAGGTGTGTTTAGAAAGATTATTCAAAGGAATGAATTATTGTAGAAAAGGATATTAATTGTTCAAACAAGAATAAGACTTGCCAAGGAAGGTGATAAATCAAAATATTATTTTCTTTCTACATTATAACCAAAGAATTATGTAGAAGAAAGAAAAGATGAATGCTAGATGAAAGATATGGAAAAAGAATTGGATCAAATACAAAAAAAGTCAAACATGGGAGTTGGTACCTAGACCAGTGGAAAAAAATGTTATAGGGAATTAAGTGGGTGTTCTGGAATAATTTGAATGGAGATGGACACGTTACCAAAAACAAAGAAAGATTGGTATGTAAAGGTTATACTCAAATTGAAGGAATTGATTTCAGAGAAAATCTTGCTTTTAGTAGCTAGAATGAAATCTATTAGAATTTTTTTGTCTTTTGTTGCACACGATAATTTTAGTGTTTATTAGATGGATGTTAAGTATATTTTTTAATGGAGAGTTTGAAGAAGAAATATACATAGAACAATGAAATGGTTTAAAACTATAAGAAGATTCAAATATGGTTTGCAGACTCAAGAAGGAATTGTATGGACTTAAGTAAGCCCCTATGGCTTAGTATACTAGACTAGATAGATATTTTCTTCAATAGTAGTTCAAAAATGTTATGTAGAAGGGAGATGTTATTTTTATTCCTTAGACCAAGTACATCAGATAATTATTGAAGAATTTTGGAACAAGGGATTCCAAACTAGGGGAAAATTTTATGGCTACTAGTTTTCAATTAAGCAAGGATGATGAGTCTCCAGAGGTTGATCAAAATTTATACAAACATATGATTGGTGGACTAATATACTTAAAATCATCAAGACCAAAAATTATGCATGTAGTATTCTTAGCTACTATATATCAAGAAAATCCAAGACAATATTATGAAGTGGCTACCAAAAGGATATAGATACCTAGAAGATACTCCTAATTTTGGTGTATGGTACAGAAGAGATGGTGATTTATCATTGAAAGATTTTATTGATGTTGACTAGGAAAGATGTATAGATGATAGAAGTACTAGTAGTGGAACATTCTTTTTAGGAGTCGATCTAGTCTTTTAGAGTGGCAAGAAATAAGATTCAAAATCACTATCCATTGTAAATGGATAATACATTTCACTGACATATTTTTGTACTTAGATAATTTGGATGAATCAGACACTTAAGGATGTACAAATAACTTTTGATGAAGCAATTGTAATAATGTATGTTAACATAAGTGCCTGTTGGTATGATTCTTTCACACTTCATAGATTATTACATGAGCTTTTGGATAGAAAACTATATATTAATTTTTACATTCAAAATTTTGTGTCACACTCTATGATCCTTCATCAGAAAGAGGAAAGATGACATTTTTCTCCTCTTCCTAATGAGGGACCTGTTGTCACAGGGATTTGCACCCGAGATACAAGTTTGAAAACTCAGAAATCCCATGCAACATGAGACTATTCTCAGGCTATGGGCATCCTATGATTAGAGTAAACCTCTAGAGAAGGTTGGCTTCCTTTTGGTACTCACCTAAAACTAAAATTTCTAGGGAAAAGGGATACAAGGAATCGTGTAATTTAAACCTATACTAACAGGTGATGACCAAATACTAATTGAGATCTGCAACCTACTTAACTCACAAAACCTTCAACAAATAACCATGAAATTATCACAACTCAACTAAATAGGTGATGTATAAACATTTTTAGGAAGGGTTGAACCTAATTCTTGCATAAGGAAAACTGATTAGTTTTTATAGCTACAAACCATTAAAATAAACTAACAGAATCTTAGAGTTGAATCTACCATGTAGCTTCTCACATAGAATTCTAGAATTGAATGATATAAATTAGAGGATAATTCACGTAAATCCATTTAATAATACAATACAAGAAGTATTAAGAAGGAAATATGTTGCTATATTATTGAAAATAGAGGAATGTTACTGCAACAAAAATTAGAAAATGAGTCCAGAAAAAGAAAAAAACTCTCCCAAAACTAAATCCAAGAAATCCTCCTAGTGGGAGCTCATTATAGCCCCACATGCTATGATGTTTATGATATCCATTGAAAATACTCAATAATGAATCATGATAATTGTACCTACATAGTGAACAAACACATTAGATAAACATTGAATTTCTAATTTATATTTTGATTTATGCATATTATGAGAGTGGAATATGCATGTACTAATTTCATATATAGATTGATGAGGATCCTTGATCTCTAACCCTTCTTCTCTCTCTCTTCCTGCAGGAAAACTTGGACATGGAAAAATAACTTTTGGAGCTAAGGAGCTAAAGATACCAGCTTCAATCATGAGATTCGTCATTCTAGGAAATGATGGGTCCCCTCCTCTTACTATATGTCATTTCTATAAATGCATATTTATTTTTCCTAGTGTACAAATTAGTCACTCCCATAGCTTATGTGAGAATTATTCCATTGAACATATAATAAATAAAGCATTTTTCTTTAAGCACTATATAATTCCTTTCTTGTACCTTCATTTATATTGAAACTTGAAAATACTTAATGACATTACACTCCTATAATAAATACTTAATAGAAATAAATTTATACCTTTCACCTTTAGTTGCACATATTGTATCAAATCTACCTGATTGATTCAAAAATGAAATTAGGTAACATGACCATAGAGTGTGACCCAAAAATTCTAATGCAGAAGCCAACATAGTTTTCTATCCAAAATCTCATGTAATAATGTGCAAGTGTCATTATCTCCAAGAATAAAGTGTGCATTAAAAAATAAAACACATCTCTATCTGGTACCATTTCTTGAGATAGAAATTTGTTGAGAAGGAACTTAAGTTGGAATATGTTCCTACCAAGGGAAAAAAGAAAATATTTTATAAAAAATCTCTGGCTAAGGATACTTTTGAGTATCTTAGACATAAGTTGGGGGTTACCACCCCTCCTTTTTAAAACTAGATGCATAAGAGGAGTGAATCTTTCTAAGGGAATAATAATTGTCTACCCTTTTTTTCTTGGATTGATTTTGTGACTACACTTAGGAGAAGCAGTACAAGTGGAAGGGTTTAGAAATGGAAATGTAGAGAATCAGTTTTCATGATAGGGGGAGTTTCATAATATATTGGGGTTGTTGTTTGTAGAATCAAAGGGGGAGAAAGTTTTTCACCCTTTATCCTTGATGTCAAAGGGGAAGAAGGAAGTTTAAAAAGGTTATTTAGTATTAATTTTCTTTGGTGTTTCTATCAATGACAAAGGGGGAAAGTGTTAGAATTATGCTATGTGTTATCATTGATGTCAACCTCTATTGTGATATTGATTGATGAAGAAGATTTGAAATCATAATTACTGAGGATATTCCATTTATTGATGAAGATGATTTGAAAGACTATTGAATGATGAATTATTGATGAATAATATTTGAAGTATGATGACTAATGTTTGGCATTTAGTGTTTAGGTGTTCTAATGATTGCACTGAGATAGTTTGTGGTACATCCAAAAGATAAAAGTATGATAGACAAGAATAGATAGGAAAAAGTATTTGAAGACCTCATGGATGAACATTTTCATTCCTTCATACAAGATGATGGTGACTTGTGGTTCTCAATATAATGACCAAGTTTTGTGAATATGTCACTATCATGTTTTCACGTTCCCAATGATAATTTGGTAGAGATGTGATGCATTGTTTGGCTGACAACATAGTTGGTTGTCGAAAAAACTTGGATAGGCTCAAAGAATTCTCTGCATTGCTCTGTATTGGAATTTTAGGGTATGTGGTTTAGTGGACATGGTTAGATGTCTTCTAAAATGTTTCAATTCAAATATCTTTTGATGTTTTTCTTCATAGGTGAAAATTTGTTGTCCCAAGTTTTACATTATTATCTATGTTGGCTCTTGGTTGAATTAGCTATTTTTGGTGACCATATTTGAGTATTATTGGTCTGGATATAATTTAAGGATAGAATTAAGAGTTATATGATGACTATACCATGGTTTTTCATGCTTTGGATAGTGCTTTATTGTTTAGAGAGTGTTTTCGGGGTGACTGGTAACCTATTTTTAGTATTTAGTACATGATACCTTTGGGACCAAATTTAAAGAATGTTATGCATATGGATGAATTATATTATTTGAGGAAGGCCTTTAATGATTGATTTGGATCCACTTTATCTCTTGCATTGGACTGTATTAAGTATTTTTTCTTAAAATGGTCAACTTTCTACTAATAATACTTACATTATTTTGGTTAGACTTGTTGATATTTGTAATGGAGAGATCTCTATATATATGAGCATAAAAGGATGAGTTGAGTATGAGAGCAACTAAGCAACTTGTGAAACTTTTGAGGATTAAGTGTGAAGATGAAGTTGTGTGAACAAAGCAGTAAAAATGTATGAATTGTTGAATCTGATAAAGAGGTCACTCTAGGAAATCACAAGATCCTATTTCCATTCTTTTACTATGTTTGTTGGGAAGTGTAACACCCCAAAATTGGCATCTTGCAACCCTAACCAATTTTGTTGCATTTATCATTCTTCTAAATCATCAAAGTCCTATTGTACTAGGCAATTATGAGTTTCAACTGACTCTATTTGACCTCAGTGTGAAATGTAGAAAACCCTAAATCTGCATTAACCACATATTGTATTTAATTCCTAAATATCAATTATAATTAGCCAAACAAACCCAATGATTGAATTAATTTAATTATAAAGTCCTAGAGCACTTTAATTAAATTAAATTCACCCCTTTTAGCTAAAACACATAAAAAGGAATTAAATAATATTTAATTATTAAATAAAAACCCTTATTTCAATAATTGAACTTAATTGTTCAAATACATTTATGAGGTCATATTCTATTTATTTAATTAAATATTCTCTCCAGTTCAGAAATAGAAGCTTTGAGTTAACTGTGATTGAAAAGAGAAACAAATCAGTTAACTTCCTCACTCACTCAAAAAGACAACAGTTGACTGTTTCTCTCAATAGAAACTTTCTATTCTCAACTGATTCTCAATAAGTTAACTGTTTCTCTAAAATGAAACTTTCTATTCTGAATGGGATCTAGGTCTATAAAAGAACTCTCTTATTCTCATTCAAAGGAGAGAATTCATTGTTGCATGGAATCGTTGTTGCATTTTTAATATAATCATCAATTTCTGGCCTCACATCTCTTTTTTGTTATCAAATCTACTTTTCATTCACTTTGAATCAAAATTTTTAATAGAATCATCAATTTCTGGCCTCACATCTCTTTTTTGTTATCAAATCTACTTTTCATTCACTTTGAATCAAAATTTTTAATAGAATCATCAATTTGTGGCCTCACATCTCTTTTTTGTTATCAAATCTACTTTTCATTCACTTTGAATCAAATCTAAGTCCACCACTGCGTCCAAAATGTCCTTGTTTGCACAAATCTACTCTATATTAGATCTTAAATAAACTTTTCTATTCACCAAGCCTATAACATCCACTTGCTTTAATTTACATTATGATCAGTTGAGTTTGAATAAAAATCATTGAGATTTCTACCGCAGGGGGCATGTGGGATTAAAACCCCACACCCTGCCCGCATCTCTTCCCTCCCACACCTCCACAGTCTCCCATTTCTCTTCACCCCCACACCCTCAAACTCCTTCCACACCACCAACAACCCACTACACCTCACGCACAACTCTCACAGCTACTCCCATAGTCTCTCTTCCTCCGCGCGACCTAACCCTCATCTGCCCTCAAATTGCTTCCTCCAATGCTGCTTTGCCTCCCACTTGCGTTATTTCTATCTCTTCTTCCCACACCCTTCCTCCCAACTTCCCTTCAAACCCCACCAAACTCCTTCAAACTGCGCAGCCATTTTATCTCCTCACTCTCCGCAGCGCACATAGTCAGCTCTCCTACACGCAGCCATCTCTCCACAACACACACAACCATCTCTCCTACACACAACCCATGCGTAATACCCTTCCACATCACTTCCTCTCCTCATTCCACGTAGCTCTTCCCCACAACTCCTATCCACTTCACTACGCCATTCTTGTAATCCCTTTCTCCACTCCATTTTATCCTACAACCTCCTCCCGCCGCGCTTCCCTTTCTCTTTGTTGTTCTTCCCCTACAACCCGTCCAACACCTCCAACCACTCCAGCCCATGCTACATTACTCCACCTCCCTCCATCGCACCACCACATCTACAAAACCCTCTACCAGCCCCGTCGCTCATCCCTATTGTCTCCTCTGCCACCCACCGTTAAAGTTGATAGCCTACTTTAACATAGTGGTCATCATTTTTGTAGCAGCTTTGAATGCTTACAAATAACATTTAATGAAGGTGCATACCATATGAATTTTTTATTAGATGTAGGGATGTGTTCCGTGCTTTGTATCTCTAAATTTTTATCGATTTGAAGCCATCTTTATCTATATCTACTTTACTTTATAGGTCGTTCAGCCTTAATGTCTTTTGTGGGTCATCGTATATGTTTAATACTTCTATAGTAGTTATGTATCGAATGGTTATGCGGATAGTTTACTTATTTTCAAGTTTAATAAAAGAAATTTCTCTATCTTGCAAGTCTATTTTCTGACTTGTATGGTTTGATTATCTGAAAGATTTGATTTTGAATTAAAAAAGTACAAGTAGGCTGTCAATAATCTTTTTTTTTAACTACTAAAAATAAATTCCATTATGTTAAAGTTGACGGCCTCCTAGCCATCCCACACATGGATTTTAACTTTCGGCGACGGCCCATGAACCGTCAAAATTAACCAAATGACTTGCTGACGTCAGCAGAGTTGAAAATTTGCAACCTTCATCATTAGAGTTTTAGAATTTGCAGTCCGACTTCAAACACTCATAACTTGCTTGTATCAAGTCCTTTTTTCGAGCATTTTTTTATATATTTGGGGTAGAATTTCATAACGATCACTGTGGTGGGATTATTTTTTATTTTTTCTTCCTAGATTTCTTAGAAATTGCACTTTTTTTAAACTGTACTTTCTGTAATCCCCATTTTGCAACTTCTGGAGCTTCGTACAGGCTCATACAGTAACCTTTTTGGATGTAATTTTTTTTAAAAGTGCATTATTTTTCATCTAGTTTCTGAATATGCAATCAAATTTATGAGTTTTTGATTTTTATAACATTGAAGAGTTTTGGGCTTTGTTGTTCTTTGGATTATCTTATTGGTTTTAGCCTAACAGTGGTTTGCAGGACGTTGAAATAGAAGACTTAAAACACAGACTACTAATGAATCATCTTGCAGGTTTCCTTGATCGATAGAACGCTAAACATTGTGCTTGTATTTTGTTTTTGTTTTATTAAATTAGGAACACACATGCAAGACTTTTTAAAATGAACTTCTATCTAGTGTTTTAGAGATGGAAATACTGTCAGGAAACTATGCTCTCACCCTTTTTGGGATGATCATAAATCCAGAAACATTATTGCCATTTTCTTTTTGTGTTTGAAGTATCTTTTAGATTGTAAACCCAAGGAATTGCATAGACCTATCCTCTCTCCTCAGCTTTGTAGATCTTGGGTGAAAGAGAAATCCATACAAATCCTTTAGCGTGGATACCTCTCGAGTGCTTCAATAGAGCCGGTGAGAGTGGATTGCCCAACCGATAACATGCTAAAGCCAAGCCCTTCCGAACTAGTATATAAAAGATATCATTGTGATTAATCTCATAGTGAACAGGTATTGATTATGTTATACTAGGAAGAAGATCTCCCTCAGTACCCTTGTGGTGCATTAAAACCTAGAGAACATAACTTTTGTAGGCTGGGAGGCCTCCATAACGGAGATAATCTGTCACAAGTATAACCACCTGAATGGATTCCCTTACTACAAACTATGTTCTAGTATCCAAAATCACTCTATCTATTGGTGTAGAAGGTTAGAGACTGACTAAGATGTCCCACACTTTCACAGCTCTTAGTAGAGACAACGATCCCTTGGGAAGTCATTACCCTTGAGATTCAAAGCTTGGTGTGCCTGAGAAGTGACTGCACTGTAAGGAGGAGCCCGTGCCTCCAAGCTTCTAATTTGTCTGCTATGAGTAGGTGTGGCTGAACTTTGATTCAAGTGGGAATTCAACAGATATTGCACTGGCTTACCTAGGATTGTGGTGTCTCTGTTCTTTTTTTACAACAAACATTTTTCTTGATGTGTCTTGCATGGGTGAAACATCAAAACAGACAACAAAACATTCAAAACAAACATCAAAATGATCAACAATTCCAAATCTACACTCTTAGGTGTTAATATGTCAAACTCTTGTCCAAGTTTCTACATCTATTATCAAAATGCTGAGAATCTATCAACTTGCTATCCAATTCTGTATTCTGCTATGAAGGTTATGTCCGAATTTTCATAAATCTGCATTCTCATCAAACATCACTACTAGTATGTCTTATACTGCAATCTGTTGACAGTCTAACTCATTGTTGTCTTGCAATTTGACTTTGCTATGCTAGTCCAAGTGACCCATTATCTATTTCAATCTTATCATCTTTGTCTACACTATCCTTATCCTGAGTTGCGAAAGTAGGTTCATCAACCTTGACTCAAGATCAGAGTCATTGCTATCTCTGTCTCAGTTGGACATTATCTCCTTTGTCATTTGATCTTGGACTTAATAAACACTTTAGATATCACTTCAGCACCTATCATTCAATCAATTGATTCATCATACCTCCTCTTCAATCTTCTAAGAAGGCACATCAAGACAATCTTACAATGTCAAAAGAAAAGAAGAGATTCTTAGGGAAAATTTATTAAAACAACTTCAAACTTTGGAATCTGAACTCCAAGGATTAAAGGGGAAAAATGATACTTCATCCAATGAATCTTCATTAAGATTAATCTGTCCTTTTCTATTTGATCATGATTCTCACATCTCTCCACTTTCTTCCAACATGGATAAATCTTGGTATGACAATCCCATCTTTAATCAAGAACAATTTTACGGCAATCCTATCTTTGATCAAGAGAATGTAGAGGAAACCATGACAGAATCAGATGAAAGTCTTTTCTATCTACAAAAGAAGGATATTGGAAGTCAAGAAGCATCTAATTATCCTTTAAAAAGAGTCTTTACTCCTTTGGGACAATCTTATACATCAGCATTGGAAGCACTTCTTGAGCATAATCTCATTACATTGCCTCAAGCCACATCATGTGGATTCAGATTCTTGATTCCCTATTCTGCATATCATCGACATAACAAGCATAAAACTTCATCTTTTATGGAGTTGAAACATAAAATCCAAGATCTCATAGATGATGGCATAATCAAAGTAGAAAATCCTAATGAATCATCTAGTGAAGATACTAATCTCAAGCATGATCAATGTCAAGAGTCCATGTCTAGCAATGGTTTGCATATCACATCTACTTCTTCCACTATTCCTCCATCTCCTATAGCTTCATCATCTCTATCAAGAAATGGGCCTAATGACAACTATGTCTACTCTCAAGAACTACCTTTAAAAGAGATCCAAACTAATCAGCATACATATGCAAGCCTTTCTCAGAATTCAAAGATCACAAACCTAAAGCTTCCATGTGCTTCAACAACTATCATGCCAACTCAAACTAATACTCCATTATCCTGTCAAGATTCCTTCATGTAGACCAACACTCCTACCTCGTCCTTAGAAGTGGCTCCATGTCAAGGAGACAATCCAATGTGTGAAGAAAAAAATATCAGTTATGATCAAGATCAAGATACCATCCAACCTTATCCAATAGTTGACCAAAATCATGATGATTCTCTCATCTCCTTCCATGTCTTCCTAGAAGAAACTCTTACATCTCCTATATCTTATCCATCTCTCAAGCAAGATCAAGATATCCTTTCCACCATCTCTAAGGAACCTATTGAAAATAAAGAGCAAATTATTCTTTGTACACCATCTCATGATCCTTGTCAAGATCTGAGCATAAATCCCTTGTAGAAAAATAAATCCCCTCAAGCTTCAGATGCTCATATCAAAATTACTCATATCAAAGCTACTCATGCTCCTATTGATATACAAATGAATTCTAAAGAGATGAGCCTTGGTCATGCAGCTCACTCTAAAGATGTTTATATCCCTTCCACACCTTATATCCCTCCGTTCAAACGTAAGCATCATCCTTCTCCATCTTCCAAATCCATCCTTGGTCCCTATATCCCAAAGCTAAAATCATCAAACCTTCCATCTATATTGGGTCCTTATGTCCCTCAATCCACCATGCCTATAACTACTAGCTTGTCATCCGCTTACCCTATCTCCTATCAAGATCAACAAAGACATACATCCTAGAACTCTCCCTATCAACCCATTCATATGAACCAGTCATATCATCCCTATCCATCCATAGTTCCCAAGTCTTTTGGAAGCAATTTAGATGTGCAATGAAGAAATCACAAATAAAAGAATCCACTTACATATGAAGATCACTATGTCCCATCTAATCGACATGTGACTACAAATAAAATGGAAATATTCAAGAGACCACATAGGTCCACTGAGCAAGGAGCCAAATCAAAGAAAATATGGGTTCCTAAATCCATTATGAAAGAATTGTGTCCTAAATCATCCGATACAAATGGAAAATCAAAAGCTATGTGGATTCCCAAGTCTCTTCTAAAGGACTTGGATATAAAAATAAAAGTAAAATCTATGTGGATTCCCAAGTCTCTCTCAAAAGAATTGAACAAAAAGGAAAAGTCAAAGTTGGTATCCAAGCTTCCAAAGACTTCCACTTCATCTCCATCTAAACATCTCATATCTTCTAACTCTATTTTGGGTCCTCATGTCCCAAAATCCATTACCTTGAATACTTCACTACCTTCTTCATCCATCTTGGGTCCTTGTGTACCAAGATCCATATCTACTCATACATCAAAGTCTCAAGATATTCCATCCATTTTTCCTCCATCCGTCCACTACCCTTCAAGGTGTGTTTCAATATTGATCTTATCACCATTTCCATCTACCTCTACACAAACTCTTTAATACCCTATCCACTATCCTACACCTACCTACTTCCCATCCATCTCCTATCCTCTCATTCCTCTCATCCAGTCCATTGCATAAATCCTTGGCTATCATCTCCCTTATCCTCCATATCAATCTTCTTTACAATCACCCTATCAACATCCTTGAGCATATTTTCAGCAACCTTGGCCTACCATAGCATATCTCTCCAAGGAGAACTATCTAAAGAGAAAGAAGCTTAAGTTCCTCCATAAAATCAAAAGTAGAAAAAAAAAATTGTCTTGGTGAAAACCTGGTAAACAGGCACCTTGGTAGAAAAGGTAAAGATAAAATCAATCTGCCCTATGGTGAAAACCACTTCTTGTAGCGCCTTGGATAAGTACCATGATGAAAACCTAGAAAATAGGTGTCATGCATGGGTATGTTCAAGATCATGAGGGGCCAAAAAGTGGCGATGTAAAAAAATCCACTTTTCAGTCGTCCTAAAGCGCATGAATGTTGAATTTTTAGTAGGCCTGGGTGTCAGTACACCTAGGAAAACCTGACACCAAAGCACAAGCCTATTCAGGTACCCAAACAAATTGGGTACTCAAAACCTGTGGCATAAATCAAAACCCGCAAGTCATTTTCCTCATTTTTCTCATCGTTTTGGGTTTGGAAAATGGCTCTAAATATCCTATACATAATTTTTTCGAGTACCTAATTTCTCCAACAACAAATTCGATTCCGCAGTTTATCTGATAAGTAAATTCTTGCTATATCTTGATTAATTTCTTTCATTTTCATGTTAAATGTAGTTTTTTTTGGTTAAAATGGGGTTTTGTATTGATTTTTTTAAATAATATATGAAATCATTTTGAAATTTATATTTGTATATTATTTAATCAGGCATGGCCGACAACAATGAAGATAATAACCCTCCTCCACCAAATAATGATCCCCAAAACAATCCAGAACCGCTTCAAAACCCTCAATCTTTAGAGGATTTGATACAAGAGAATTTGAACACTATACGGGGCTTCAAAAACATGTATCAGAATATACCTACGTTAGCTCCTATGCTTGCCACCCTAAATATCATTGTTGAAAACATTGACACCCTTACGCAACAACATAATGTTGCTCTTCATTGGCATGATGATATGCACGCCCAATTTGATGATGGGATTGACCTTGATGGGGTTGAGTCCCTTAATATAACTAAGGAATATATAGCCTCCCTTTTTGTTAATCCTAAAACCAGATTAAAATTTGACCGCAAAAATCCTAAATTATCAATAAAATGGTGCACAAATGAAGCAATGCACACACACTTTTGGGATCGCTGGTGGATGGTTTTTGATAAACCACCCCATAGAAATTTGGAGCTCCCTTTCTATTTCATAAAAAAATTGCATGCTGAGTTTGTTCTTGGTCACAATGTTAATTATTGGAGCATGAGGCCCAACATAGGCGTAGGCGGAGGAGCTCCTTAGACTAGGCCATTTGCCCAGTGCAAAAATGCCACTACCTTTGTCCCCCCACTAATGTCGCACCCCCTCCTCCAGTGTAACATCCCAATATCATTACAGAGGCTACCTCACAGAGTATTACGGCCATTCACATGCTGAGTGATCAGTTGATCATGCAGACCAGGTCATTTTTTCCTCCTGGTGTGTATGATGCTGGCGCATTGACATCTGGAAGTAGTTCACATGTATGCGTGCCCCATACTTATATTATGCGCAAGAATTTGTGCCTCAGACTACTTACTAATGCTAATACATATCAGTATGTTATTGATGAGGAGGATACATTAGACATAGCTATAGAGGCTGCAACACCTCATGGAGCATCTGCGTCTCATGAGAGTGTTGGTGAGGGGTATGCAAAGCCATGGAGTCCTGTTGATACGGTAAGAGTAAAAATTATAAATAAATTTGTCACATTACTTATTTAATTTAAAATTAATTAATTAATTTAGATTAGTTTTAATGACTACATGTACTTATGTATATATATTTGGTCCATTTATGTTCAGTCGATGACAAAAGAGGAGTTGAGACAGATGGATGAATCCACACTTTTGGCCATTTCATTTGGCCTTGACACCTATATGGTATATTATAAATTATGTACCCATTAGTTTTTTTTATATTATTTGGTGTACATGCTTAAATCTCTATCAATTAGAGCAATAAAATTCATATATTTACTAATATATTGTCATCTTATTGTACTCTTGCAGGTATCAACGGATGTGAGTGGGGGGCACGAGGGGGTTCCTTCCTCATGTGTCGACAAAGGAAAGGTAATCAATTGTTTAAGATTAATTATGCATGCATATGTATTTACTTGTGTGTAGTAATAAATATTTTACATGTACTTTATTTTATAGGGTGTGGCTCTCGACGATGTCCCGACACAGGTTCGGGAGCCTAGGCTGACAAGCATCTCAATTCAGAGTGATACCCTGATTGTACGTAGATTTGTACATATTTTTATTTATATTTTGAAACCAGGGTTGTTATGATGAAGTACATTTATATATAATTGACTATCTTTTTGACTCTCATAGGTTACTCCTAGTGCGAGGGAGGCCCCACGAGAATCATTCCTATCTTTGTTGACCCAGCCCACTAT
>MU223557.1:1963953-1977962 GCA_018584345.1 Thuja plicata | reverse complement strand
GGTGAAGTTATATCTTGACTATGATTATGATTGTTATGTCTTGAAGTTATATTTTGAAGTTATATTTGATTATCATTATGATTTAAATTATATCTTGTTGAAGTTATATGTCAATTTGTTTGAATTTATTATAATAGATGCAATAAATTACCGAGATCACTCAAATTCTTCTTTGTTTTATAAAAATACCCAAATCCTTCCTTCAATAGTACATCAACTTCTAAACTATTTTTGGTTGTTTTCTCCAAAAAGTTCAGCAACGACTGTTTTTGGTTGTTTTCTCCAAAAAGTTTAGCAGCGACTATTTTTGGTTATTTTCTCTAAAACTTTCCAAAAGACTTCCAAAACTAATAAGTGTTTTAGATACCCTTTATCAAGTTATAGAACATATGTCAAACTCAACCGATATTGTTTTGTAACATCATGCTCAAAACTTGTTGTCCTCATTCACATACCTTGGGGACACTTGGGTCGAGCGTGGTCATGAGCGTTCTAGTGACTCCATGGGTGGAATGGGTTTGTCACTAGCATTTACCTAGCCAACCAGAGTTGATAGAACAGAACAATTTGAAAGATACACTACTGAGCTGCTTTCAACTGACCCTCACTACAAGTTTTGGCATCGACTGAGATTGCCTTGCCAAACGGAAACAAATTTGAATCACCCAAAACTGGGAGAGATTGTTATATACCTAGGAAACACAATCCTGTATCCCTTGATAGTTTGTCAATACCTCTCACAAGGTCTAAGATACGAGCCTTGGAAGATCACTGTCCAATCATGCTTAGTGCACCTTGGGGACACTTGGCTCAAGCATAGTTGTGAGCATTCCAGTGACTCCGTGGGTGGAATGGGTTTGTCACTAGTGTTTACCTGGCCAATTAGAGCCGGTGGAATAGATGGTTTGATGCTAAGATAGACTGTTTGAAAGATACACTATGAAGCTACTTTCAACTGACCCTCATTTCAAGTTAGAGCATCGACTGAGATTGCCTTATCAAATGCAAATAAAGTCAAATCACCCAAAACTAGGAGAGGTTGTAGACCTTGGCAACATAATCTCATAGCCCTTGATGGTTTGTCAATACCTCTTACGAGGTCTAAGATACAAGCCTTGGAAGATGGCTTCCCAATTGTGCTTAGTGCACCTTGGGGAGACTTGGCTCAAGCGTGGTCGCGAGTGTTCTAGTGACTTCATGGGTGGAATGGGTTTGTCACTGGCATTTACTTGGCCAACTGGAGCAAAAGGAATAGATGGTTTGATTCTAGGATGGACCGTTTGAAAGATACACTATGAAGCTACTTTCAACTGACCCTCATTGTAAGTTATGACATCGACTGAGATTACCTTGCCAAACACAAATGAAGTTGAATCACCCAAAACTGGGAGAGGTTGTTGTAGAAATTAGCAACACAATCCTATATCCCTTGATGGTTTGTGGATACCTCTCATGAGGTCTGAGATACAAGCTTTGGAAAATTGTTGTCCAATCATGCTTAATGCACCTTGGGGACACTTGGGTTGAGCGTGGTCGTGAGTGTTCCAGTGACTCTGTGGGTGGAATGGGGTTGTCACTAGCATTTACCTGGCCAATTAGATTTGATGGAGCAAATGGTTTGATGCCAGGATGGACCATTTGAAAGATACACTACGAAGCTACTTTCAACTGACCCTCATTGCAAGTTTTGGCATTGACTGAGTTTGCCTTGCCAAACGCAAACGAAGTCAAATCGCCCAAAACTGAGAGATATTTTTTTAGACCTCGGAAAAAAAATCTTGTATCCCCTAATAGTTTGTCGATACCTCTCACGAGGTTTGAGATATGAGCCTTGGAAAATTGCTGCCCAATCGTGCTTAGTGCACCTTGGGGAGACTTGGGTCGAGCGTGGTCACAAGCATTCCAGTGAATCTGTTGGTGGAATGCGGATTTCACTAGAGTTTACCCAGCAAACTAGAGCTGATGGAGTAGACAGTTCAATGCCAGGATGGACCATTTTAAAGATATACTATGAATCTACTTTCAACTGACCCTCATTGCAAGTTATGGCATCGACTGAGATTGCCTTGCCAAACACAAATGAAGTAAAATCACCCAAAACTGGGAGAGTTTGTTGTAGACCTCGACAACATGATCTCGTATCCCCTAACATTTTATGGATACCTCTCACAAGGTCTGAGATACGAGCCTTGGAAAATCATTGCCCAATCATGCTTAGTGCACCTTGGGGACACTTGGGTCAAGTGTGGTCGTGAGCATTCTAGTGACTCTGTGGGTGGAATGGGGTTGTCACTAGCATTTATCTGACCAACCAGAGCCAATGGAGTAGATGCTTTGATGCCAGGATAGATGGTTTGAAATATACACTACGGATCTACTTTCAACTGACCCTCACTGCAAGTTTTGGCATCGACTGAGATTACCTTGCCAAACAAAAATGAAGTTGAATTGCCCAAAACTGATAGATGTTTTTGTATACCTTGGAAACACGATCTTGTATCCCCTGATGGTTTGTGGATACCTCTCACAAGGTTCAAGATACGAGCCTTGGAAAATTGCTGCCCAATCATGCTTAGTGCACCTTGGGGACACTTGGGTCGAGCGTGGTCGCGAGTGTTCTAGTGACTCTATGGGTGGAATGGGATTGTTAATAGCATTAAACCAAACAACTAGAGCCAATGGAGTAGACTCTTTGATTCCAAGACAAATGGTTTGAAATATACACTACAAAGCTACTTTCAACTGACCCTTACTGCAAGTTTTGGCATCGACTGAGATTGCCTTGCCAAACGGAAACAAAGTTGAATCACCCAAAACCAATAGAGGCTTTTTTAGACCTCAACAACATGATCATGTATCCCCTAATGGTTTGTTGATACCTCTCACGAGGTCCAAGATATGAGCCTTGGAAGATCGTTGCCCAATCGTGCTTAGTGCACCTTGGGGACACTTGGGTCTAGCATGGTCGCGAGCGTTCCAGTGACTCCATGGGTGGAATGAGTTTGTTAGTGGCATTTACCCAGCCAACCAGAGTTGATGAAACAAATAGTTTGATTCTAGGATGAACCATTTGAAAGATACACTACGAAGCTACTTTTAACTAACCCTCACTACAAGTTATGACATCGCCTGAGATTGCCTTTCCGAAATCAAATGAAGTCAAATCACCCAAAACTGAGAGAGTTTTTTGTAGACCTCAGTAACACAATCCTGTAGCCCTTGATAGTTTGTCGATACCTCTCACGAGGTTTGAGATACAAGCCTTGGAAGATCGCTTCCCTATTGTGCTTAGTGCACCTTGGGGACACTTGGGTCTAGCCTGGCCGTGAGTGTTCCAGTGACTCTGTGGGTGAAATTTGGTTGTTAGTAGCATTTACCCAACCAACCATAGCTGATGGAGTAGACACTTTGATGCTAGGATAGACGGTTTGAAATATACACTACGAAACTACTTTCAACTGACCCTCACTGCAAGTTATGATGCAGAGGCTTGGAGAACTCCACAAATTGGACAACAAGAATCCACACCTTTGTAAAACAATCCTAAGGTCTTACCGTGTACCCAAGGGATTCCTCTTGATCAAAGAGGTCAAATGACTTTGAATGACACAAGGCTAACCACAAGACTTCCTAGGGTCCTAACAAACTCCAAAAAACTTGTCTTGACAGGTTACAAGTGCATGATATGTGAATTTCAAAGACCAGTCAGCACCTATTGATGAAAATAATATCATTAAAGCATTAGAAACAACAATCAAACTTGTAATAATTCAAACTAGGCAAATGACATAAGTAAATAATAAAAAATTATGAGTTTTCATTTCCTATTTTGAGAAAATCTATACTTAGATCCCTTGTTGGCACTATTGGCCACCCATACATGATTGTTACAAATTGCCATTATAGGCTTCAAAAGATCTCAATTAACCATTAAGGATTCTTTTGTCCTTCTATCTCTGATTGGATCCATGGTGACCCTAGGTGTCTTCATAGGTGCTCCTGCACAAGTTATAATCCACATACAAAACCAAGTTTATTGACTCAAAATAGAATCTAAGAAAGGTGAAATTAATGCATTGAATTTAAGCTTAACTTAGAAAACCTTGCACTGAGTTAAGTTATTACCTAGTCAAGTGTTCCTGAAGGGATATCTCTTTGCTTTAGGGTCTTCAACAATGATTCATGATCAGCAGTACTAATAGTCCAAAGTTATTTTGTCTTTGGGTTTTCCTTAATGATTTGACAACTTGACATTTGTTGCTATAACAAGGTGTGAATACATGAGAATAGGTTTTTGCTTCTCATAGTCTTCAAATGCAGGAATTCCATTCTTTCTAACCACGTATGTTTTTAGCCATGTTCCCACAACAAAAATTGAACCAGTAGGATACATGAACCCATCACCATCTATCATCGGTTGTAGAAGCTTCTGTTTACCTCGTACACAACATGCTAACCAATAATCTGACCTCTCATCATTCTCCTGCGGTGCAACTAATGCAAAAACATGTCCTGGCTGTAGAATATTTGAAAGATGGTCATAGTCAACTGAAGTGTCCATGTCATTATTTATCATAGAGAGTGTCAAAGATAAAGGAGTTATATACTGTGGAACCCATGTATCCACCCATTCACTTGACTCACAATGATCCCAATCACATTGAAAACACATGGGGCAAAAACAAGCCAAATCCCATGTCAAAATGGTCCATCTGCTACTATCAGAGCTTCAAAATGAATGCATTTTTGAAGAGTCTCTCATTGTTTGATAATCCAATCTATCTCTTATATTTCCCTCCTCAACCAACCAAAATAATCTATGCACTATAGAATCAAGAGTCCCCGTGTGACAATGCTAAAGTACACCAATCAATAATAGAATGAGCATCAAGAAGTACAATTCATGAAATCCTCAATTGCTCCTTAACTAGAGCTCTCTTCACACATGCACCTGCTCCATCATGCTCCCCTTTCCCATGCCCTGACTAAAAAAAACTCCAAATATGAGATACACCTCTCTCCACATGCATTCTACACAACCAATAAAATATTCTGGCATTCTTAAATTGACCCATGCAATTATCTGACCAAATGAGATGCCTATCCATAGCAATATCATTTTCCTGCAAGAAGTCAAAATAGTTTTGGAAATAATGTTGGACAAACTCATGAGAGTGAGACCTATCATAGCTCATATTAAAATGGTACTCTCTGATTATCTTCTGCTCATCTTTTGTGCTATCAGGGGAATGTCTATATGTGATGTGTACAAAAATAGCAACCTAAATGGAATTGTAATATTGAGCTTGAGTCTCATTTTGGGGCTACAATGTATAGTTCTCTGCAAAGTCTACAACTAATATAATAGTTCCAATGGGGAAAGTGTCTTTACATGTCCTAAATTGTTGATCCAACCATTGAGACATGTGACTATGCCTTGCATACTTGTAAAATATATTTGTCTTGAAATCTGAAATAAAATTAGCAACATTGTATTCTTTTTCAACTAACTCACATCTAGAGCCTTTACCTCCACTCTTCAATGTATATTTCACTATTTCATATACCTTTTTTTGGATGAGTGTCTTTCCAAAATTGTGTTCCAAACCCTCATGAAAACATGTCCTAAACTTGGACAAGCCACCACATTCTGAGCACTTGGCATTTAAGCAATCTTTTTTATAAAATAAACAGCCATCATCTCTACAACATAAAAATTGATCTAGCAAGTCTCTTGATGATTTGGGAAGACCACTTGCACCACAATCCTCTAGCATTTCATTAGTATGCAATGTAGAACGAATGGACCGTAATAGTTCATGATGCATTGAAAACTCAACATGATATTTCCAACAACATGTATTATGAATCTTAAGGGGTACACAATAAAATGGCTTCACGGATTCAAAAGACCTTTGTGATATTTTCAATGTTGGATGTGTCTCACAAATTTTTTCATACAACATTGTTTGACTTACCTCCACATAATGTTGGAAATACAATAATGGGAAAGCAAGATACTAAGAGGGGGGGCGGTGGGGGGTGAATCAGATCTTCAAATTTAAACACTTCAAACAAACTAATCCACATTCATACATATATGAATCTAATGTAATCTCAGATAGCATCCACACAATGAAATAAATAACACATAACACAATAACTTGGTAAGCCAGAAACCCAAATAGGTAAAACTAGGGTGGGGATGACACCCACAAAATTCTCCACCACTGTAGTAATAAAGTGTACCTATTAAGGTTACAAATGTTGATTAAAAAATGTAATCTACCCTGTTAAAGGTCTGCTCGGTTAAGAGTTTAAGATCATTACAATCTACCCTATTAAAGGATTTCAACTTACAATAAAGTAAGGACTCTGTTAGGAGATAAAGAAAGGTCTGCTAGAACCACTATGTTAAGAGATTTTCACCTGATACAATGATTAGAATGTCTCAAGTATTGATCCTTCGGTATGCACTCTTATGCTGATGACGGATCTCCTCTTTCCAGTACCTTCTATGATCTCATAATCTGATATAAATTTACTCTATTGTTCACTATGTTGTCACTCTGCTTCTTAAAAAAATAACCCTCTGTACATTTCACTTAAAAATGCAGTCACCACACTTCATCTTCTCTTCTTACACACTCATGCATACACACGCAAAATAGGGTTTCGAAGAAATCTAATATATCTGTTCAAGTTTGATAGAAAGATCTAGATCAACGATCAAGATCTAATACCCATACCTTGATGGTATTACAATTAATGTTCATGCATAGGATAAAAAAATTAAATGCATAAGTAACTCCGTAGAAGAATATTAAATGCATACATAAGTCAGCCCAAAAAGCTTATACAAGTCGGCCAGATCACTTATCCTCGAAGTTTGTATCATTCCAGACATGTATACAAAAATTGTTCTGCTCAGCACTTGACTTCTATGTTGCTCAGCACTTAACATCTCTTTGTTCTTCTCGGCTTGACAATGTAACTCAGCTCGACAATGTAACTAGGCAAACTGAAAACTGCTCGACAATGTTGCTCGGCCTTGCATTGTTTTAGCTCGGCCACAGTGATAGCCAACTAAAAATGCCTACGTGAATGACTAAGTGTTGGTCACTAATCATCAATAGAACTTAGAGATTAACAATCTCCCCCTTTAATATTAGTGGAAAAGACACTTATCATTACTTCCATTCATTTCATCAAAATATTTCCTAAGTACACTAAGTACTCCCCCTAGGAATATACTCAGAATAATCCATAAAAAAAGTTTACATGCCTCCAAAAATTATATACAAGTGTACATGTACTGTACTGATGTATCATACTATATCCTTTCCAACTTCCTTACCATCTTCCTTATTGATTTTCCCCTTATTTTTGTCACTGATTGCAGGTGGGGTTAAGTTGTACTTATCCAAGAATTGTTTATGAAGCTGCAAGGTGGATTCAAATGTAGTATCTGAGTTTTCCTTTGCAGTCTTCATAACTTTTAATTTGATTTCTAGCTCGGCAGCTAGACTGACTAAACTTTCTATAGTCGATAGATTTGCATTGCTCTGTGATAACTCCTTTGTAATTGAAAGTTCCTTATGTATTACCTCCAAGTGAGGCAACAGGCTTGTCTGAATAGTTATCAATTTGGCCCTTATTCGACCATCTTCATCCATAAGATCGACTATTCTCCATTGTGCATTTATCAACTTATTAAGATGTAAAGAACTAGAGGTAGTATCTTTACCCAAAGTAGTACTAGTTGATCTTAAATCTAACTGTAGCTTCTCAACAAGTTGTAGATTATCCTTTGTGAAAAATTCAACATCACATAATTTTTTGTACAAAGAATAAACATTGGTTGTAACTTTATCTAAGGTTTCTACAAGAATAGAAAGTTCAACCTATTTTGTTGCAATCTCTCCTGAGATATTCTCTAGAACTTTGCTCTCAAATATTCTCCTGGACCATTATAGAATCTTTTCATTGCTGTCTATGTCCTCGACAGTTACCTTCTATACAATGTTGACTAGCTGATCAATGATTGGAGCTTGAGGCATTTCATCCTCTAAGTCAAAAGCCTTTGCAGATATGTCTTTGATGTCATGCAACACCTACTTTTGCTTTTGTTCTATCTTCATCTTTTCCTATCTCTTCTTCCTCTTTAGTAATTCTTGAAGAGTCCCTATTTGTTCAAATGATAACTCATTGGGATCCCATTGTGGAATCACAATGACTTCATCTAATGTTACATCTAGAATCTGAGACTTCTTCTTCAAGATTTTATTTTTCTTCACCTCTGGAGAACTTATGCTCGGTAGCATAATATCTTTTCCTTTGACAGTGTTAATGTCCAATGCCTCTTTTAATTCTATCAATATTGTCTGGGGGTTCAACATATTCCCAGTTTTAGGACCAGTGGGAGTGGATGATGTAGAGTGTGGTAGATCAACCAAGACTTGCATTGCCTCTTCTTCTTTAAGCTTATCAATAGTATCCGTTATCACTACTCCACTATCTAAAACTATTTTCACAACCTCTAAAATAGGTGGATTATGTGAAGTTACCTCTTGTTCATTTGTTTGCTAGTTCTCTTCACTTTTCTGATCATTGACAACTTCATTTATTTCATCAGATGCTGTGGTCTTCCCTTCTTCAGTATCAGTTGGCTTAATAGGTGAATCAATGTCTTTACCACTCGACATCTCTTGTTCCTTGGCATTCAAATTGCTTGGATCATCAACAATAAAATCCATAGAACTGTCTACAGTCAAATCAATAGAATTAGTTGAGTCTAATGCATCTTTGGTTTTGTCCTGTTCTGTGGCAATTTGTTCTTGAGTTATCTATGGTTCAAGGGTAGTCTTCACTTAAACTTCTTTTTCCTTTTGCTTAGATGTCTCCTCACCAGATTTATTATCTTTTGGAATGATCAGTCCAAAGATTTCCTTCCAGATCCTTGTGCTTTGCTATACTACACCTTCAATATCATTTTTCAGAAAAGCATAGCCTCTGAGTTTAGGAACAAACCTACTCTTGTATTCCTCAATGAATTTTGCTCTTTGTTTTGAGGTTCACATTCATCACTCTATATTAACTGAATTTTCTCTGGTTTTGCCTCCATACTCTTAGCTGGTGCAGAAGAACTTGCAGCCATAATTTTGAAATTAGGGTTCGAGAGATGAAAAATAGAGTACCTCAGCAAGTAGCTCTTTGCACTGTTCACCTTAGGATTATCGATGGCACGCTGATGAAATCTTCATAGCTAACTTCATTAAGATCAATTCTGCAGATTACTTCAATCACTCTGTAAATAGCAAAAATCGCAAGGTAAAAATGAAGTGTCAAATATTCATCCTTTATAGACTTTGAAAGGTCAAGGTAGGTAAGCAATGAATGTTTTTCCCATTGAGTTAGTTCAGGATAGCTTTCCTCGGCTTTAACACAACTTGCATCCCACTTGGCTTACTAAACTTGGCCATCATAAAACTTACTCGGCCAACAAAACTTGGTACTTACTAAAGAACTTGGCTTTAGTGTCCATGAATAGTACTTGGCACCTATAGTGCAATTGGCTCATCTCGGCATTTGTCTTCAAAATATGTCCTGGTGCATCTTAACATATGCAAATATGGACTTTTGTACATTTCATGTTAGGAACTGATGTAAGATAGGATTTTTAGATGCAGTTCCTTACATACGTCTTTTTCTTAGTCAGAGATGATGTGATCACCTAATCCATTGGATTGGGTGACCTTGACTTCACGAGCTTCACTGCTGCATGGTTCAGACTTCTTGACCCATGTCTTGTTCATTTGTTCCCTTATTTTCTCTACAGTAGGAGCAGGTACCCTAGTTTTGCAATCTTTCCTTGTATGACCAATTTTCAGACAACTGTGACAAACTAGGCTTCCATTCATCCAAATTTTAGACTTTCCTCTAAAATGTGTCCTTATGCAATTTTCTGGAACATGTCCATACTCACCACAGTAATGATAGCTATGCCATGTGTTGTAATCCCAATTGTGAGTATTGCCTTTTCTTGGTGATTTCTCTTGTACCTTTGATGTCCATTGTTGTTTACCTTTAGATATGCAATATTGTGCTCTATGACCATATTTGTGATAGTTATAGCAATTACCATTGAGTCTAGGTGCTTTTCTTGCCTTTGTCTTACATTCATGTGCTTGATGTCCAAACTTATTACAGTTAAAGCAATAACCATTATAGTTAGTTTTCAGATTGGGCTTACCATTCTTGCTTCGACAAATATTTTCTATATGACCTAGTTTTCCACAGTAGTGACAAATAGGTTTGTTGTTTCTTGGCTTTGCATACCTTCTTTCCCCTGTCTTAGATGATCCTCCATCTTCAGTGGTTGTATGTTGTTCAGTGTGATCTAATCCAAAAGAATCTTTAGGTCTTCTTGATGCTTCCACCAGTTTTTCAAAGTAGCTCATAGCTGCACTCGGATCATTCAATCTGTTATTAATTTCTTTCTTAGATCTCAATTCATCTTTCAATTGACTGTTCTCAGATCTAAGATTAAAAATCTCCAAGTCTTTCCTACTGATCTTCTGATTCACAAGTAGTAGTTGATTTTCCTTGTCTACTTGATTGACTGTCATTGTTTGTACATCATGTGTTCTTTCATCAAGTCTGGTAGTCATCATTCTCTTGTCTTCTTCTACCATATCTTTGTCATCTTCAGCTTTCTTTTTCTATTCAACAACTTCACACATTCTTATTGATTGGGCTTCTTGTTCCTTTTTCAAGTTTTTGACTTCTTCACATAGTGCACTGTTCTTTTCCAGTAGATCTGCAATTGCTGCATCACTCTCAGTAGAATCTCCATTCTGAAATAGATTTGTGGTGTCCTCTTCCTGATAATGAGTTCCATTCATTAGTTTGGCCAGATCCTTCCTTGCAGTCAAGGACTTCTTTAATTCTTGTCTTGCAGTCTCAAGCTATTGTAGTGCTAGCTGAATATCAATCTTTTGATTCTCAATGACTTTACCCATCTTGTAGATCTCTATCTCAAGATCTATATTCTCAAGCTGATTAAAACCTTTTTAGAGAACTGTGCTTTGATACCAATTGTTGGAAATACAATAATGGGAAAGCAAGATACTAAGAGGGGGGGGTGAATCAGATCTTCAAATTTAAACACTTAAAACAAACTGATCCGCATTCATACATATATGAATCTAATGTAATCTCAGATAGCATCCACACAATGAAATAAATAACACATAACACAATAACTTGGTAACCTAGAAATCCAAATAGGTAAAACTAGGGTGGGGATGACACCCACAAAATTCTCCACTACTGCAGTAATAAAGTGTACCTGTTAAGGTTACAAATGTTGATTAAAAAATGTAATCTACCCTGTTAAAGTTCTGCTTGGTTAAGAGCTTAAGATCATTACAATCTACCCTGTTAAAGGATTTCAACTTACAATAAAGTAAGCACTATGTTAGGAGATAAAGAAAGGTCTACTAGAACCACTATGTTAAGATATTTTCACTTGATACAATGATTAGAATGTCTCAAATATTGATCCTTCATTATGCACTCTGATGCTGATGATAGATCTCCTCTTTCCAGTACCTTCTATGATCTCATAATTTGATATAACTTTACTCTACTGTTCACTGTGTTGTCACTTTGCTTGATCTCTTCTTCTTAACAAAATAACCCTCTATGCATTTCACTTCAAAATGTAGTCACCACACTTCGTCTTCTCTTCTTACACACTCATGCATACACACGCAAAATAGGGTTTCAAAATAATCTAATATATCCATTCAAGTTTGATAGCAAGATCTAGATCAACGATCAACGATCAAGATCTAATACCCATACCTTGATGGTATTATAATTAATATTCATGCATAGGATAAAACAATTAAATGCATAACTAACTCCGTAGAAGAATATTAAATGCATACATAAGTCGGCCTAAAAAGCTTATACAAGTTGGCCATATCACTTATCCTCGAAGTTTGTATCATTCCAGACATGTATACAAAAATTGTTCTACTTGGCACTTGACTTCTCTGTCACTCAACACTTAACATCTTTGTTTCCTTCTCGGCTCAGCAATGTAACTTGGCTCAGCAATATAACTAGGCAAACTAAAAACTGCTCGGCAATGTTGCTCGGCCTTGCATAGTTTTAGCTTGGCCACAGTGATAGCCAACTAAAACTGCCTAAGTGAATGACTAAGTGTTGGTCACTAATCATCAACAGAACTTAGAGATTAACACATAATGTTTAGGATGAGGAGTGCACTCTCGATTGCCAACTCTCAATTTCAAGACATCCTTCACATTTGGTGACACTCTTGAGTTAGCATGCCAAAATTATTGAATTTCATCCTTGACAACATCTATTAGCTTCTTATCAAAATGTGGAAGTCTTCCATCTTAAGCCCATGTATCAATTTGAAGCAGATCATTAAGTCTTTCTCTTCTTGCAAGTTCTCTATCCAAAGTTTTACGGTTTATATTGAAGTCAACACAAGTTTGTCTCATCAAACGAGCCTTTCTCAAATGATGACTTACTAAGGAGGTTGTAATAACCCTCTGAGCAACGCTCTTATCTCTTTCTCTGCTAGTCTTCCCAATGCTATTGAGAGAATTGAAAAGATTATTCACAACAATGGCATTTCTCTCCATTTTCTTATTCACATGAATTTTCAATTTCACAAGCACATGTCTCATCTTTTGCATCTTTAACAACTGCACAAAAATTTGACATTTCTCAACCAATGTCTTGCTTCCAAAAAATTGATCATAAAGTCTTGAAGCCTACAACCTAACGGTTTTATGTGATCTCTTTCCTTCCCAACTATTCATAATGTTCTCCTCAATTTCAATTAACCATTTAGGTGTTCTTGAAAGCCCCGAATTTGAAGATTGATTATCTTTATTGCAAGCGACTTCATATCACATATAATTTGGAGATGTGTAACGTTCATGTGGTTCTTGTGCAACATTTTCATTCCCCAAGTCTACATTTTCAATCTCCATCTGTACATTTGCATTTCATTCCATTCATTGTCATTCCCAAAGTCTACATTTTCATTTCCCAAGTCTACATTTTCATTCTCCATCTCTACATTTTCGTCTTCACTCCATACATTATTATTCACAAAATTAATTTCCATATTATTTTCAAATTCAACATCCTCTTCACTTGCAACTACATTTACAGGGTCACATTGATTAATGTTTAACATACCTTCTCTCTTTCTTCGGTGATTTTCCCTATCTTTTTCCCTATATGCTTACATTTCTTCATCCGTCACCTTCCTCTTCCGTTTATACTTTTGACAACTGCTGCTTCCCATCGTGAGAGCAAAAGTTGTCAGAAAACACCTCAAATCAACCAACTTTTAAAAAATAGGCCCCAAATTACTTTTTTAACTGCAGAACGTCTATAACCTATGGAAAATGTCTAAAATTCCATGATTCTCTGGTCTGTGGGGGCAGGGAATATTTTGGTAAAAGTTACACCAGTGCATAATCGTGTACCCGATATTTTTGGGTACTCGATATTTTCAGGTACCAAAAAACAAGGCGGGACCTAAATGAAATAATTGAAATTTTACATATAAAAGGTGGTGGGAACTCTTTTCAATGTTATTATATAATTATTATATTATATTATATTTGTCTACATATTATTATATTACATAATTATTATATTATGAAATATCATGTATTATATTATATAATTATTTTATTATTATATATCATGTATTATATTATATTATATAATTATTATATTATATTATATTATTTATATGTATTGTATTATGAGAGAGAGAGACCCCATGACATGTGTCAAAAGGGGTCATGAGGACTTCCAAGGGGTTCTAACGCATGATAAGGCGTACTAGGACCCCTAGGAAGACCCCATGACCCCTTTTGACACATTAGAACACTCAAGTGTGTTCGAAGGGGTCGTACAACTCCTTAGGACACACTTGAGCATTCAAA
>MU223557.1:1916064-1938788 GCA_018584345.1 Thuja plicata | reverse complement strand
TGAATCAGTGGCCTCAAAAATTTATCTTTTCAAACTTTAACCACTAATAAATAAACCTCAGATTATTATGTCCCTACAAGATGCATACCATGAAATACTAATAATGATTTAACTATCTGTTGGTTTTCCTTGTTTGTCCTTATTCTCCTTGATTACCGATAAGCAGTATAACTATTTACCAAAACTCAGTAAATAAGCAGAGTATACTGATCAACCCAGTGTTAACTATGTCAGATGCAAAACAATAAAGAAATGAATCATACACACATAACACATGAATTTTTAACGTGGAAACCCTGTTAAGGGAAAAACCGCTGGGACCAGTACCCCAATTTTTCACTCTTCTAAAGTGAGCCCCGTTAGGAGCCAACCCTGCTAAAGGTTACAAACACACTGTTAAGTGTGACCTTGTTAGAGGATTTTATACATACTTAGTAGTGGGCATCTATTGCTACCATCCTTGAATCAACCTGCTTCTTAGATTGTCAATAGGTATCAGGAAATTCCAATGCTACTTTCATGAATCAACCTTTTTGGCACTCCTTGGGATGTACCTCAATATATAGAAGACTGTTAAGTCCTGCTCTGTTAAGAGACTTGATGCTTTAATGGTTAAAAAGAAACACTATGACCTATTCATGATGTAAATTTGAATTGCAGATTTTTACATCTATTTAAGTACATTGCCTCTCTGATCAATGTATCAATTTAATTCTTTGTGCTCCACACTTTCTGCTCTGTGATGTTGTGCTTCGTTGTTCGTCGGTGTTTGCAGAATTATTTAGCTCTTCTTCAGCTTGATTGATCAAGACTGTATGAAGATATTCTTCATCATTTTCTCTTTAACATCCTCTTTCTATTCACTCCCCTTAATCCCATTCGTAAATGAATTAAGCTTGTCTCTTATATAGACATGATATTCACTATTTCTTGATTCTTGATTCTTGATTCTTGGCATGAAAAACAATCCAGCCAATTTGATTTAATGAATAAATCCTAATTTATCTCGTAGTTATCTTCTTTCCAACTATACAAATCTTCTTTAAATCAATCACTTAAATCTGGTTGAATAAAATAATAAAAATAACCAGTTAAGTCTATCTTTAGCTCTTATCAGCTAGATATTTTGTCATTTTCTGAACTCTCTATTCCATCGGTCAACTCAGTAATTAGTTGTCGGTGACAACTAATAGTTCCATTGGTGTGACTCCAGTTAGCTTCAAGATCTCTGTCCATCAAGCATCATTGGATTTTTACTCATCGGGCAACTCTATTTTTATCTCGTTGAGCATCCTATAGTTTTGCCTCATCAAAACACTGTCTTCTTCTCATTGGGTATCACTGTGACTTTTCTTCTTTGCCTTTACCGATGGTGTGCACTCCATCGGTGTTGTCTGTCACTTAGTGAATACTTGACTTTTATGCATTGCTGAAAGCATAACCTTTGTTCCATTGATTCTTTGAAGTCTTTGGCATTATGTACATGATCGTACAGATGATATCAAGTTGACGTCAATGACAATACAAACCATTAACTAATTTAATTCCTTGCATTATCTTCAACTTAACATTATCAAACATTCAATCAGTTACATGTCATCACTACCTTCTCAGAGTCCATTTTGATGTTCCCTCCTGAGATCACGAATCCCAATTATACAAGCTCTTCCTGTATAAAAACACATTTCTCCAAATTTATAAAAATCTTCTCTTCATGCAATCTCTTTAGGACCAAGTTAAGATGTTCCAAATGTTCCTCCTTATTATTGCTGAAAATAAGGATGTCATCAAGGTACACTATGACAAATTTTCCAAGGAATGGTTTGAGAACTTCATTCATGAGCCTCATGAATGTGATAGGAGCATTTGATAGGCCAAAGTGCATCACTCTCCACTCATACAATCCTTCATTGGTTTTAAAAGTAGTTTTCCATTCATCACCAGCCCTAATCCTAATTTGGTGGTAGCCAATTTTCAAATCCACCTTGGAATAATACCTTGCACCTCCTAGGTGATCCAATAGATCCTCTATTCTAGGCATAGGAAACCTATACCTAATTGTGACTCTATTTATTACTCTAGAATCAGTGCACAATCTCCATGTGCCTTCCTTCTTAAGAGCCAAAAGAGCAGGTATTGCACAAGGACTGAGAATTTTTCTTATCAATTCCTTATCTAGGAGTTCTTGGATTTGTATTTGCATCTCCTTATTTTTCTCTGGGGTCAATTTATATGGTGCCTTGTTTGGTAGAGTTTCTCATGGAATCAAGTCTATATTATGGCTTATATCTCTTATTGGGGGTAATTCATTTGGAAAATCCTTTATTACAATGTCTTTGTACTTCTCAAGTAGGCCTTCTACTTCCTTAGTGCCTCCTCTTCTTAGAGGTTTCACTTCTTTCTCAACCTTCTTAGGTTTGTCATCCTTAGGCAAAATGACTAGGACATAGCAAGGGGTCTTTTCTTCTTTCAAAGTGTTCAAAAACTCCTTTTCTCTTGCAAATAAAAACTTAGGATCTTTTTGGTCTTCTGCAAAATCAGACAAGGGTAAGAAAGTTACATTTTCTCCCTTGTAGTTATTGAATAGGTGTTTAGTCTTCCATCATAGTGAGCCTCCACATCATATTGAAAAGGCCTCCCAAGTAGCAAATGGAAGGCATCCATGAGAACAATGTCACAGAGAACCTTGTCCTTGTATTTTCCAAGTTGGAACTCCACCCATGGTTGCTCTTCTATGATAGTCTATTGGTTCTTTGTCAGTCATGACACCTTGTAAGGGTTTGGATGTGGCACCCTCCTCAACTTCATCTTCTTTACTTCTTCTTCTTCTTCTAACACCAAGTTGTTCATAGACCCATTGTCAATCACCATCTTGCAGACCTTGTCTCCCATTTTGTAGGTGGTTCTGAATAGACTCTTCCTCTGAGGTGGTTCTTGAGTGCTTGGAGTATTTAATATTGTCCTCCTCGTAATGTGTATTTCTACTTCCTCAGGTGGTGCATAAGACCCATGTGTATTGTCTCCTTGGCTCTCTTCTTCTCTAACCATGTTTGCCCTTCTCTCTACCTGATTACTTGCCTTCTCTGGACACTTGGATGCTAAGTGCCCTTGTTTGTTACATCTGTAACACCTTGGAGGTCATGAAATTCTTCCTCCAAACCTTCCCCTTGAATCTCCTCTTCTCCCTCTATAGGATCCTCTAGAACTTATTTCTCCAAAATAGTTCTCTTGACTAGTTTCTTCAAAGTTCCTAGGAGTTTGTCCTCTCCCACTATTTTTCCCTCTTCCTCTTCTTACAAAGTCTCTCTAGCCTCTGCCTCTTCCACTTTTCTCTTGCCTCCTCTTGAGATATTCCTCAAATTTCAATGCTAATTGATAGCACTTTTGGACAGTATTAGGGGAACATAAACTTATTTCATCTTGGATGTTTATCCTTAACCCTTGCATATACCTAGCAAGTTTGACACTCTCTGGTTCCACCAACTTAGATTTCATGGTAAGTTTATGGAATTCCTTAGTATAACTTGAGATATCCATCTCCTTTTTTCTTAAACTTTGTCTCTTACTATGAAGTTGAACTTCATAGTCTTCCAGCACATAGGCTTCCTTCACCAAGGTCACCATCTTCTTCCAAGTGCTTACTGGATTCTTGTCTATCTTCACCTTCTCTACTTGAGTGAAGTTCCACCAAGTTAGGGCAGATCCCTTAAACTTGGAGTTTTCTACCTTAAACTTCTAATGCTCTGGTATCTCCTCATAGTCAAATAAACTAGTGAGTGCATCAACCCAATCCATGAATTCTTTTGGATCCATCTTCCCACTATAGATAGGTAGATCAAGTTTGTTTTACATGGTCATTCTCTCCATGGATTTTAAAGTCTTCAAGAGCAGCCTCTATTCTGCATGGACTTCTTCTTCATCCTCCTGTCAAGGGGTATCTTCATCACTCCCTTCCTCTTCAACTCCATAGTTTCCACTACTCCCTCTCTTGACTTTTTCCTTGAGTCTTTCCATTTCCTTCCTCATCAACTTCCTTTCCACATCATGTTCTTTCAACACTCTCAAAATTTTTGCAATGGACATCCTATTAGGACGTTCACTTTCTTCTGCATAATCTGACATGGTTGCAACTTGACTTCCTCCAAAGATCTACTATTTTCTCTGATACCACTTGGAGCAGAGCCCCAAACTATACCAAACAATTCCACAAAGGTTCAAGATACGTCCCCAATACCATATAGTCTAGGACTCCACTAGAGTTCCCAAAACCTACACACAAGACTAGATCCAATTCCTAGTCTTCACTACCCTTAGCGTATTCTTAGCCAGAACTTATAACCAATCAATCCAGGGATGGAATAGGGATTCAAAAAGGTTAGACACCTTAGTTAGATGTAACCAAAGATAAATCCCACATCCACTCAACTCTGAGACTCAATTTGGACACTTAACCCATTATAGGGCTACAAGGAGTAAGAATGGATAATTGAAGGAAAATCACATAAAAATCCATAAAATCAAGTCTTAACCACCCTCACATGTTTCAATCCACTCACCAAAAACACCCTTCAAGCTAGTACTCTTGACCAATCACCTAACTCATGTTGTTCACAATTCTCTCCTAGGCCTAATTGAGCAATTAGGCCACTTTTCCAAAACAAGTGCCTCAAGTTAGATTAAATTTCCAATCCTTCCATTTGGAACACTTTTGGGATCACACAAAACTACTATATCCAAGGATTTAGGTCTTCATTCCATCACTAGCCCTAGTTGTGCTTCAAAAACCAAATTCTGGACAGTAACATCTAGATGCATGTCCAGAGGTTTTAATGTTTTATCCCTCCATTGACTACCTCCTGGTCTAATACCTAAAAATTATTAAAATAAATCCTCCTTCCTTTCTCTCCACAAAGGCTTAGATTGTTCCCATGGTGGAGTCTCTAGGAAAGAGGAATTTTGTCCCGGAACCCTAGTTAGGGCCTTCATGTGACTAGTGAACAGTCAAAATTGAATAAATTTTGATCCTCTATATTTCCAACCTTATAACCACTTACAAAATTCACCTAAGGCACTGGAACAACTTTTTGAATCCTTTAATGGTGCATTGTAATCCGTACAACTCATATAATATTTGAAAATACAAAAAAATAGTTGAATTTTATTGATTTCACTAGCAAAACTTTACAATTGATTCACTCCCTCCATGGAGTAAGGTTTTAAAACCTTTTCATACATTTCCCAAGTAGTCCCAACTGAAAAAATTGGTTGTGAATGTTGGTATTCAAAAGTTGTACTTTTTGACAGAAAGTTGCATTATGCAACATTGACAACTTTGACAAGATTTGACAACTTTTAACAAAAGATGTTAATGTGACTAAACTTGTAAAGTTTTGTGTTTAGAATCCATAGGAGACCTTATAAGTTTTAAATTAAAATTCCTACCCTCGATTAGGTTCCCTAGACTATTCTATCCTATGCTACCCAATATTGCCCAGATTGACTAAGGTAGACAACTAGGTTTATAACATCACCTAGTGTCCCCTTGTCTTACAATTTATGACTTATTGATGACATTGGATCCAAGAACAAATCAATACCCTAACCCTTTGTTCTAGGTTCCTCTGATGTTCTTATGGTGGATGAATTTGGGGGTGCTCCTACACCAATTAATCAACCATAACTTACTCAAATAATACATTCAATAGTAAAGATCATACAATTAGCATCTAGAGATATTCCCAAGTCTCCCTTAAGGATTGTGACCACTAAGACCACTTGAAACAAATTTTTCATCCTTCTCACATATATGTCAACATACTAAGAACACTAGGTCAATACTTGACATCAATGAAAACACAATAACTGATCATCACAACACCAAATCTACACCATAACACTTACCATCACATCATCAGTTATGAAAAAAACCTCCCCCTTTGGCATTGTTGGTGACTCAACATCCTGTCAATCTGATAATCTACTCTACTTGTGTTCTTCTCTATCCAACTAATATATGTCTCACCCTTTCTCACTTTCTCTCTAAACTGTCTCATCTGATAGCTTGACCACTTCTCATTACTTCTCTCCCCCTTTGAGAACAATGCCAAAGAAGCCATACCATTGATCACAATCAAATAATCAGTACCTTTTCCACCAACTGCACTCCCTAAGAAGTAGCCCATTATTACATCAATCCAATCAAATATTTATGATACAAAACATTGGACTGATGCAACAACATCACTTTAACTTTTCTTAGGTAGGGCAATAACCCCCAACTTGCCTCTTAGATACTGAAATGTATCCTTAGGTAGTGGCTTTGTAAAAATATCTGCAACATGCTCCTTAGTTGGCACATACTCCAACTACATCTCTTTCTCTCTAAGAAAATGGTACTTAATTATAATATGCTAGGTCTTAGAGTGCATCATAGGGTTCTTAGATACATTAATACCACTAGTATTATCACAATAGATAACTACTAGTTTAGTTACACACTCCCTGACACCTTCCAATATCTACTTCATCCAAGAAAATTGAGTGCAATTAATAGCAACAACAACATAATATGTCTCTATAGTAGATTGGGAAATATAGTTTTGGTTCTTGCTTGTCCATGACACAATTCTCTCTCCAAGAAAGAAAGATCCTCCACTTGTTCTCTTCCTATCATCCACATTACCTGCCCAATCTACATCATTGAATACACTCAATATAAAACCTCCTTTGTGATCATACCAAATACAATAGTCTTCAATCTCTTTAAGTATCTAAAGATTCTCTTCACTACCACCATATTTTCCTTTGGATTAGCTCAAAATATTGCAATAATCCCAACTGAATGTGCTATATCATGTCTAATATGAATAAAATATTGCAACTCACCTATCATGAATCTGTAAAAAGTTGCATTCACCCCTTTAGAATCATCTTCCCTTGATAGCTTACAATCCATCACCATTGGAGTTCCAACTGGTTTAGAATCTTCTAACCCAAAGGTCTTCAACACTTCCCTCACATACTTTGCTTGACTGACTTAGATTCTATTATTGAGTTGAGGTACCTGCAATCAAAAAAAGTATTTAATCTCTCCAAACATAGACATCTCAAATTATGTCCTCATTTCATCAGCAAAAGCAATGCTCATCTCGTCATTTCCACAAAAGTGATGTCATCCACAAATACTTCAGCAATCAACAAATAGTCAACCTTTTCAATCTTCAAGTAAACATTATTGTCGTCACTTGTTCTGATGAAACTAATCTTGATCAGATATGAGTGGAGTATCTCATACCATGCCCTTGGTGCCTACTTCAAACCATAAAATGCCTTCTGCAGCTTTCACACCTTGTCTTCATCTTCTGATAGTGTAAAACCATCAGGTTGTTCTATGTAAACTTCCTCTTCCAAAATTCCATTCAAGAATATAGATTTGACGTCCATTTAGAAAAGTTTAAATCCTTTGTAAGAAACATATGCTAGTAGAATCCTTACTCCTTCAATTCTAGAAACTAGTGCAACAGTCTCTCCAAAGTCCAAGCCTTCTTCTTGTGCATAAACCTTAACCACCAATCTTTCTTTATTTCTGACAACTTCACCATATTCATTGAATTTTTTCTTGAGTACTACCCACTTAGTTCCTATCACATTCTTATCAATAGGTCTGGGAACAAGTACCCAAATATTGTTCTTTATTTTGTCTGATTTTTCTTCCATGGCCTTAGCTAGTCTTCAATCTTCAATGCCTCTTTAACATATTTAGGTTCATGTTAAAAAATTAGACATGTACTTTCTCTAATCTTTCTTCTAGTCTGGACACCAACATCCTTATCACTAATAGTTTGGTTAGTAGAATATTTCAACTTTACATACTTTTGTGACACTGATTCAAGTATAGGAGCCTCTTCTACTGATTAAACTGGTTCGTCTTCATTGTTATGATTTTCAACTTCTTTCTCCACCTATTGAATATACACAATCCTCTGATCATCTCTTGATTCATTCTTCCTATAACCATTATTCTATTTTGAGATTTCATCAATCTTCACATTTTCACTTTCTATCAACTTGTTGGCTCTTCTGTTTGGACACTTGTATAATTTTCTCCTTAAAGGATAACCTAGGAATATTCCTTCATCACTCTTAAGATCAAAATTCCCTATATATTCATCTCTCTTTATGTAGAATCATCTCCCAAAAACTTTGAATTATTTCACACTAGGTATGTGACCGAACCATAACTCGTAGGGAGTCTTATTTGTGCCATTCTTCACCTATACATGGTTCAATATATAAACAACAGTGTAGATAGCTTATCTCCAAAAAATCTAAGAGGCGTCTCTTTGAATCATCATGGTTCTTGCAGTATCAATAATAGATATGTTCATCCTCTTTGTAACCCCATTTTGCTAAGGAGTTCTAGGTGTTGACATTTGCCTCTTAACTCCATGTTCTTCACAAAACTCAGTGGATTCCACAGATGTGAACTCACCAATCTCAAGCAATTCAAACTCTTACCTATTTCCTTTTTCAACTCATGCTTTGAACACCTTAAACATATAGAATGTATCCGATTTTTCTTTTAGAAAAGTAACCCACATCATCCTAGAGTAATCATCAACAAAAAGCATAAAGTACTTATCTCCATAATAGGTTCTTAATCTCATAGGACCACAAAAATCAATATGTATTAAATTCAAAATACCTTCCGATGAAAATGACTTACTAATAAAAATAGAACTAGTTAGCTTTTCCAACTAACATTCCTTGCACATGACGTTGTCTGGTTTTACTAGTTGTGCAAAACTATCAAAGTTAACATGAAAAAATCTCCTATGCCACAACCAACTATCATCAAATTTTACAATCATATAATTCTTTATTGTAGTATTCAGATGGATTAAGTTACCTGACTGGTCAGTATAATACCCTTGTAACTAAGGATTGGACATCCTTATCATACTAGAAATAACATACTGAAATCATTTGAATTATCGACCAAGAATGTAAGCTTAAAATGGTATCAAAAAATTATATGCTCTAATCCATCTTAGGAGCCATTACTATTTACATAATGAAAATGTTGACAGAGATACTAAACTAGGAAATAGAATTGATGATTTAATCTTAAGCTCTGAGAACATGCTATGACAGTAAACTAACTACTTGCTTATGCTACCGGAACAACCAACAGTTTTGTTACTGAATGGCTGCAGGAGAAACAAAGTCCTAAATTCTTCAAATGACTTGAGACTAATTCCTACTGAAATATGAACTAAGTTCACCTCCCGTGTGGCCCCCCACGAAAGAGTGAATGAAACAAAACTCAAAGATTAAGAACTAAATATCTCATTTATTCAATCATAAAACATAGATACAAAATATAGTAACAAGATTGTATTTTCTCTATTACTGGGTTACAAAAGAATTCCTGTTAAGACTAACTAACTAAGGAATCAGAACTTTTGGCTTATTTAACAAATTTTAAAACAAAACTTCTTGCAACTAGGATTCCCCAACATCAGGGATATGAAAATCTTAAAGATACACGATCAACATCATTAAATGCATGAACAAGTTGTATTTAATTATACATGAATCTAGGAATGCGCCACTACTGGATTTACTCCATAATGGTTTTTACTCTGTATTGACCCATTCTGCAATAGAAACCGCTATTGAATGGGAGTGGTGGAATCATCATGAGTCCCAAAAATAGTTATTCTCTTTATGGCACCACTTCGTCTTTCGATGTTGAATTATTCTTTGCCCGCTGACTCACCATTTCCTGCAAGAGATTAGCATGCATACATATCCAAGATAGAATCTATAATAAGTTTTCTTCACTAGCTTTCTCTTATCACATGGCTACATGAAAAACCACCCAACTTAATGCAGGATGAAAAGATACAAGATTCATTCCATATAACCATGTAAGATATAGATAGCATATTCATAAACTTAAAATGCACACACACACACACACATATATAGCAGTTTTGAAATATAAGCATAAACAGTCTGAAGAAGTCCTATGAAAGCTCATGAAGTTCTCAAGTCCTAAGCATAAAAACACATGAAATTATAAACCAGATTAGGCCTTAAACTGGCCTCATCATTTCCCCCAACTTTGCCTTTTGCTGGTCCTTTAGCAAACATGTAGTTCTTTACCCTCGTTGTCATTCTGTGATCTATAACTATACTCTAACCAATACCTCCCCCTACCGAGCTCTAGTAAAATCCTTTTGTGTCCCTGGGTGACACCCACCTTCTAACTTCCCCTTCCATATCATAGTCTTCCAATTTTTATGAGTTGGCCAATAGAGGGGAAATAAGCAGGGGTGGCTAAAATGTAAGGGGAACCCAGTAACTCTGCCTTACTCTGCCCAAGGTAACATAACATGGAGCTCACCTATTTTCCATTATGAAATTGAGGGGTGAATTTGGATCTGTGTTTCTTAAGTCCTCAGTCATGCCGATCTAGCACCATTGAATTGAGTTTGTTGCTTCAGGCAACTCAGTTTCAGCCATCCGAGTATACTCATCAAAATCTGCCTTTTTGAGAGGATCAATGATTTTACCTCCTGCTTCTGATTGATCCACTTTCATCCAATCATAATAATAAGTCTTTGGGTCTTTAGCTTCTGGCCTCAGGTAGAGAGGAATTTCTTCCTCTAACTCCCTATAAGCTTTGGCTTGGTATTCCCTACTTATCTCATTCTGAATCCATGACATAAGGGATCTTAACTAGATATCCCTGACATACAACAAGGGAACCCAGTTCCTATTATTGGGTACAACTAGGTTGTGGAGGAAAAATTCACATAACAGATTTTGCATTGCTGCAAGAGAACTATAGAAAGCTTGGAAAAATTCAAGGGGTTCTTCTAACAATGGAGACATATTTCTCATTATACTAGTCAATTGATAATTTAACAACTGCTCCTTAAGAAATATGGAATAAAAAGGAGAGGGACACCTATAGCTCATTAACTTAGGTATAACTGATGTTACCTTAGTTACTTTCTCTTAAAATTTCTCCACCTCTTCCTCCTTTTCCACAAGTTCCTGATAAGTATGATCAATGACTTGCTGCAAAACCTTCTTCTGTTGTCTCCATTGTTCTCTCTCCATCACTAATTGGTTGCTCAGCCAAAAAATAATAGAAAATAATGTCACAAGGCAGGGGACATCTAACAGAGTACCTTCAGCAAGGTTTTCCCCTGCTGCTTGTATATTAGCCAAATTCTCATTACTTGGGTGTGCATCCTTTGTGGGGTCCATCCATATTACCATGGACCACTCATAATTATCACATTGTTGAGCAGGTGTAGCTAGTGCATTCAATCCTTGACTTAAAACCTGCTCATCCATCTCATTTACAAAACTCATATCAACATCAAAATTTTCTTCAAATAGACTCCTCCCTACTGCTATAGGAGGTGAATCTGACATGTCTTCTTCTATATCAAAGCACTCCCCTGATATGGCATCATTGTCTAAATCAATGAGGTCGTCATCAACTTGAATTCCATGGGAAGATGAACCCCTTATCTAAAACCTATAGGTTTGTTCCTCAGAGCTAGAATCATCCCCAAATATTATACATTTTGCATTCATTCTGTCCTCAGGGGACTGAAACACACCATGTAATTCCTGCTAACTATCTCTTAGTTCATCTCTTTCTAGCTCCCCTGACTCAGAAATGGTAGGGTTAATAGCTGACCTTTCCACTGATGTATCTATGGTCGTGCTCTGCTTCCTCCTACAACTTCTCCTCAATGGGGTTTCCTCCTTTTTGTTAGCAATTTTTTGCTTCTTAGAAGTGGCTGGAGTGACTTGGTCTTTTCCCTTTGTGTGTTTAAAAGAACCAGAGGTAGCTTTCTTTCCCTCCTTTTCTCCCCTCACAGGAGCCCTAGTTTCATTGGTCGGGGAGGAAGCCTTTTCTTTAGAAACTTTCTTCTTACCCTTATTCTGGGCCAACCCAAATGCATAGGCTTTAGGAGAATGCTTAGGGTTCTTAGACCTAGGTTTTCTTCCTGAAGAAGACCTGGGTTCTAATTATTCAATAATCTTGAAAACCCCATGTTTTGTTTGGACCCTTTTCCCCACTCTATGCCTTAAAGGACTTAGGGTCCCCTTCTCAAATTCCCCCAAGATAAAATATTCCCACAACATGTTTGACTGTTCTTTTAAGGATTTTTCAACAATTCACTTAATCAGACAATGGTGGGAGACAATATTAGGCTTACCTTCTTGTACCAGTGAATCCCTCTTCTTCAGGATAATGAACAAGAAACTAGGTACATTTATGGGTCGATTATCATGTCGTAGACAACTTAAGAATTTGAAATGAACAGCATGGAGGTATGCTTGACGAACCTCACAAGTGAAATATTTTATCACATATACTGCACATTGCTTGTAAGGTTCTAGTAGGGATAACCTACTAGTACCCTACTTCTTGTCAACCTCCAGTGGTGGGTCTATATCAGGGATAACTCTAAGAAACCCCCCCTCCCGAAAACTATAAAATTGTGGCGAATCACATTTTTTTTGGAGGGAAATTTTTTAATATTAATGGCGAATTGTGTTTCAAATTATGGATATTTGGTGGCGAATATTTTAATAATGTATACCATTTTTTAAAAAATATGGCGACAACAAATGATTTTAATAGGAAAATTATTAATTTAATTGGCGAAGCTGGAAAATTCTAGTGATAAATTATAGCAAAATTATTTTCCAAATATTGTAATTAAGTTATTTGTCATGGCGAATGTTTTTCAAAAATACATATAAACCTTGCAATTTAATACAATAGTTGTATAGTTGGTATGGAGATTTAATAATTGGAAATAACTATTAAAGTTTCATTCTGCTAAGTTTTCATTCTCAAAGAATGATACGTGTGATGATTCCAGAGAGAGTTTTCAGTAAAGGAGTTATGTCACCACATTTCTTTGGAAATGCACCTTCCACCATTTATCTCTTAATCCAATGGTTCTAATTTGATGTTGAAGTTGCATTGAGTCCCATCACTATGACATTATAGAATCACACGTCCATTGGATTACAACATATCAATGACCAAAGGTGAATTTTGGGCCTATTGTTGGTCTTCATAATCTTTACAACAAACTCTTGGCGGAATCATGACACATGGTATGATTGATTGTACCAATAAGCTCATGATCAATCATACCACGTGTCATGATTCCGTCAAGAGTTTGGCATAAAGATTATGAAGACCAACAATAGGCCTAAATTTCACCTTTGGTCATTGATATGTTGTAATCCAACAGACGTGTGAGTCTGTGTCCTCATTTTATGACATCAAAAAATAAAAATTCTTTTGGAAATCTTTGATAATATTAGATATAAATATTAATTAATGGTGATGAGTAGATGACATCAATTAAAGTAATTTGTCAATTAGTGGCTTCTTAGATGGATCCTTTCAATTTTCAATGAAAAATATGTATTAATTATCTCGATAGAATAATGCCTTAAAGTTAACGCCTAAATGAAAACATCATGTCATCTAAGGACATTGTTTTATGACTGTTCGATGATCTTACATCAACGATAAACCTTCATTTCCTACCGCAGCTAACGCACTTTTCTTGTTGTTTCTGAGGAGTGGGCATAGGTTTCAAGTTTTTTTATAATAAAGAATTGTTATGTCCACCTGCGTGATGCAATCCTTTTGGCCTTTGTTATTCCCAAAATAGCAGATGTCTTATCATAAGTGTTGTTTCCAATTTCACCCACTGTTGCATTAAATATGAAAGATTTGGAGATTTTTAAAGGATAGTTGTCATTTAACTTACAAATTAATTAGATCTTTAGGGGAGAGAAACAATTCCAATCAGGGCTTATAATTAGATGATCTACGCTCATTAATTTATGATTGTGAAAGCAGATTTGTGAAAGCGATCTGTGAGTGCTAGGTTATCTTTGATTTTTGTCATAAATTAGAATACTAATATTAGTTTGATTTTCAATGGACACTCCAATTCATTTAAGATGCACTTCCTTGGAGGATCAGAAGGCCTTTTTGGGCTTGGTCACAGACTCAATCCTGGCATCTATTTCTATGGAGTTCGGAGCCTTCACCAAAGAGGCTATAAGGATGGTGCTGGGACGTGAATTTATAGAGAGTTAAAATAGGTATAGAGTTACCACCGATAATTCGTCTCAGTTCTTGGCATCTCTGTTGGACCTGGGAGAGGAAAAGGTGGATATTCTCATGTTTCTGATGAAATTTTTCAAAGAAGAGTACCTCGGCGATGATGTGAGTGTTGTTGTGTTTGCAGAAATTGGGTTTGGAATTCCTTGGCCAAATGATTTGCCTAGGATTCTACAACCAGGAGAAAATGTGCCCAGGCAACCATTTCTAATGAACATTGATGTTGAGCAGCTCACGCATCATCAGAAGTGGGCACAAATTGGGAGGGATTTCCTCAAGAAGTGGCATCTACTAGAGGAAACTAAGGACTATTGATGGCTAGAAGAATTCTCCAAGATTATCCTCTCTTCAAAGTTCCACACAGAAGGAAGGGAGCTTGAGCTGGATAGTCCCTAACTAAGTCTCCCTCTATCCCTGTCCATGTAAAAAATATGAAAATGTTTTAAGAAATTCAAATTTCTTTTCTTTTTTGTTTTGATTATAAGAATCGTTAATAGATATGGCCTATGGGCGTCGTTGAATTGTAAATTTGTAATGAATTTTTCCTAATGTAATATAAAATATTTGCATTGCACTTTTGTTTCATGTAATAATTAAATGTTTCCAAAATTTATCATTTAATGGTTATATTCATTAGTGTGTATTAAATTATTAATATTTTAAAATTGTAACAATCATTAAATTATGAGAGATGAACGATTGAAATTTATTTCGAAAGTACTATGGGTTTCAAAGATCTTTTCTGAAAACTTTCTCTGGAAACGTGACACGTGTAATTAACATTTAATTTGTACGCATTTTTAATTTAATATTCATTTAAATCACTGCGGAAACGTGACACGTGAAACAATATTCAATGATCCACCTATCTTAAAAGAAAATCTAAAAATCTTATGCTATTAATATTTTTAGTTGATTTACTCTGTTATATGCTATTAATATTTTAAAATCGTAACAATTGTTGGATTACAAGAGATGAACGGTTGAAGTTGTATTTCAGAAGTACTATGGGTTTCAAAGATCTTTTCTGAAAACTCACTCCATAAATGTGACACGTGTAATTAACATTTAATTTGTAAGCATTTTTAATTTAATATTGATTTAAATTGTTTCGAAGACGTAACACGTGAGATGTGTAATATTCATTTAATTTATTACATTTAAGTTTTAACGAAAGATTTTTAACATTTCCTTTGTAATAACTTATCGACTTGTAGGCTCGTAGTAGCAGAGCTAAAAAGAACTGTTAAACAGTCGCTGAAGATTTTGAGACTGTGATTTGTGAGAGCCTTAGCCATTCTAACTTCTATCTATCCAAATTTTAAAATATAATTTCGGGTAAGAAATCTAGCCTGATGCATCCCGATTTTGTAATGTCAAAAATTATGTTTAACTTGATTTTGAAATTTTAATTCTTGCATGTGCAGTTAGGGTTTTCTTAAATTGGGGTTTTCTTCATTAGTTAGTTATTATCTATGATTTTATTAGTAAATATCTGTGATTCTGTGTTTTTTCATTCTTCCGAAGAACAATGGGGAAAGTGAAAACTCAAGGCCAAGGGCAAGTAGATGGGAAAAATTTAATAGAATGTAGAAAACTAGTAAAAATTCCTGGTTTACTTGATGAGTATCACGATGTGTATGACCCTACTATCGATGGTCAAAGGAGAGTTATATCAATTAAACATACATTGTGTTGTAAGGAAACTGGGCCAAAGAGGTCTGAATTTATAAAAGTTAATCCAGCGATAGGTGCAAAAATGAATAAAGTTGCTTTGTGGGATGTAGTTTTGGGTTGCATGTTGTTACCCAAAGTTTTCCCTTGCCCAGAAATTGTCTTGATTTGTGCAAAAAATTATGATGGAGAAAGAAAAGAAATTGTGAATAAAAATAATCATGAAGAAATTTTATCATTAACCTAGGAAGAATTTCTCAGTTTGCTAGACCTAGGGTTTGATTGACAAAATTGGAATTTCCATATTGACCTCAGATTGCTGGCAGACAAATATGAGGCACTCGCACCAAACGCAAAAGATTCATTTATAAAGGGTCTAATAGTTACAGAGGAAAAGGCTTCATTGGGTGAGAACCATAAGCCTCCTTATGATTTTAACATTTTTGTGCCATGGGTTCAGGATACTATATCCTCGCTAGAATTTTGCCTGAGAATGGAAAACAATAGGGAAGTGGGTGCCAGCATTCTTCAATTGATTTGGGATATCCATTGTGTCAATGAACTAGTAATATAATTTTGTTGGATACATGGTTCAATCGATGTAAGAACAATTAATATTGATTAAAATAGGCAATTCTAAGACATTTAGGTTCACAACCTACTTGTGCTATCTTCTACTAGCCAAGCATGCTGCAATATTAATGAGCAACTACAAAAAGCTTGAAATTCATAGGGGGACAGGACCGACAGGTAGTCCAATGAGTCCAATAGGTACTCCAATATATAACTGGACACCTCAAATAAGGATGTATGATAATAGAAGGAATTACAGTAATTTTGTAGATTTCTTTTTCGCACCATTGTACAAAAAAATAACAAGCACTACAATGCCCAGATTGTCTGCTTCATGTAGGGATTGCGTCCATCTTGGAAGCACAATTCAATTGGCTAACTAGTACTTAATGGAAGAATACATTGTGCTAAGGTTTTACAGATCAGAACTACAACCCCACAAACTTCTAATGTATGTGATAGACAAGGTGTTTGCAGTAGAATATGTACTACAATTTGAGAGCACAGATAGACTCTTCACTGGCCAGACGAAGAAGAGCATATTCCCTTCCTTACCTTTCTCAATTGGAGGGTTAACATTTGAGAGAAAGGAATTCAAAGTGGAAATTTTTTTTTGCAAATTTTTCAATTTGATTTAGAGTGGTACTGGAAGTATGATCCACTCAACGTCATTCAAACAATGCTTGTTGCTAATAAGAACTCTGCAAACTTATTTCAACATGAAAGTAAACCATTGCTTGAGAAGTTGAAAAATAAGGATAGCTGGGATGATGTTACAAAAGAGATGGAGATAGTTTTCCCTGAGGAAAAAATTTCAGTTGAATAGTTGTCATAAAAAATTATGACATCAATAAACCAGGGAATTGTACAGCCTATAAGACATTTTACAATTTTTACGAAAAAGGTTCTCATCCATCAAACATAAAAATACCAAAGAAAATAGCAGAAGAGTGTAAGGATAGAAAATGGACTCAAAAAAAAATGAATGATTATTGGAGTATGAGAAAGGATCTTGGTGAACCAAAGACCAGTGCAGATCTGGATGAAATAGACGAGGATATAGAGTTTAACAAATTGTGGAATTTGAAGCATCCTACCATGGCATACGGCAGCAGTTATCTAGATAGTCAGGATGATACCAATTGTATTTACTCCACGTCACAATGAAGTTAGTGACTACCAGAAAAAAGTATATAGCAAAGGGGAAAACATTGTGGAAAAATTGGGTTTTAAAGGTGGCCATTTGGGTCCCACAGGAGAAGGCATCTAGATTCCAATTGTCACAGAAAAAAATGATCATGGACCTGGTGCAGGCCTTGGGTTTGGATTTGGAGAGGACACATTAGACTCATCAGGAACCACTATGCCCACAAGAACATCCATTACCACAGGTGGGATTGGGGAATCTACTGCTATTGGGTCTGGTAGTGGCAATGGTGCTAGTGGGACTTGGCAACTTATACAACAAGTTCCCTCTCTAAAGAGGCCAGTAGAATCTACACAAAATTCCATAGAAGAAGATAGTGTCAAGAAGAAAAAGGTTTCTAGATCATTGACACTCGATCCTAAAGAACTTTTTACACTTTCAGGTTTAGCATTAGTTAGATCAACAGGCATTGCAAGCTCTAGTTCACCTTTCAAACATTCAAATCCTTCTGCAACACTAGATTTTTGTTTCAAAGATTTCTATAATATATTTTTATAAACAACAACCAAGAATAAGGAAATAAAGGAGACATTGTAGAAAGGTGCCCTTACTGCAGCTGTAGAGGAACAACCTACATCCAACAGGGTTTTTCTAACATATGACCCAAACAAAGACATGATGGAGTTCATGGTTGTTATTCCACCCAAAAAAGATGGAAAACCACCAGAAAGTCAGATAGATCCATCTAAATTTCAAGTTAGCACTCTCCAAATGGATTTTTCCAAAGTTAAGAATGTGGACAAAATCAATGTGTCAAAGTCTACAAACCAAGTGGTCTACAGTGCACTGCTAAAGCTGGAAAGAGAGAAAAGTAAGCTCAAGAAAAATATAGAAAAGTTACAGGCAGACATTGCCAATGAAAAAGCAAAGAGGAAAGCTTCAGAGAATAGTTTGAAAGAATTACAAAAAAAGATTAAAAAATTGACCTCTACATCAGAAAATATAGAGCAGGAACATGCAGAGGCAGTAGTGAAGGAACATGAGCAGGTAGAGCTAAAGGCACTGAGGGGGAAATTGGCAGAAATTAGTAAAAAACTAGAGGAAGAAAGAGTCACTTCACAAAATTTATTTATAACCATTGAGAGTAATGTTGCCTCCAACCGGGAAATGCAAAAGCAATTGGACTCTCAGGCAGATTAGGCCAGTCATTGGGAGCACAAAGTAGTGGAAGAGAAAAATAATTGTGAAAAAATGACAGAAGAACTAAAGAAGGCCAACAATACAATTCAAACTTTAACAAATAGTAGCAATAATTTAGTGAAGATTACTAAAGAATACATTTGGGGCCAAATATTGGGGATGTCTGATAGCTTGTTTGAGTGGTTTGAAATGCTTCAAAGTACAAGAGTATGTTTTTTGAAGCTCCATAAGAACATTGAGCAGAACATGGATGTTGTCAAGAAAGAAAAGAAGGCAAAATATATTATGCAACAACTCTATAGTAAGAGTGATAGTTATCTATCAAACAAGGGAATTAGCACCCACCTTGATGCGTCAATAAAGGTATCAAGTATCATTCAAAAATGTGAGAATCTATGGGAAGCACATGAAGAGGATGAAAAAGTTAAGAAGAAGATCTTAAAAATGGAACAAAGGAAAGAAAATTTGGAAAGTCTTGGTTTGCCTAAGGGATTTGACACAAATAAGCTCATTGGAAGAGAAATTTACAAAATAAGGTTACAGGACAAAATAAATATTGATTTACGCTTTCTTCCTACAGACATATCTCCTTATACATTCAAGGATTTCATCAAACCAGTGAGAACTTTGAATGGAGTTTTAGAAGCAACAGTGTTGTCAAGTCACACTTCCAAATATGAATTGCTAACAAAGTTGTAGGAGTGTGACTATACTATGAACCAAATAGTTCTGCCATCAGAGGATGTTTGGACTAGCCTACAAAGATTACTTTGAATTTTGAACTAACTGTAAATTGTAATGTATTGCAAATAAATACAAAAAAATTTGTGCTCTATCTAATTTTCATGTTTTCCAATTTAATGTATGTTGAGTTACTCTATTTTATTTAGTTATTCTTAGTTGATTTTGATGATATGTAACTGATTGAATGTTTGAAGATGTTAAGTTGATGATCATGCAAGGCATTAAATTAGTTAATGTATTGTATTGTCATTGATGTCAACTTGATATAATTTGTATGGTCATGAAAATACTGCCAAAGACTTCAAAGAACCGATGAATCAAGGCTATGCTATTAGTAATGCATACAAGTCAAGTATTTACTAAGTGATTGTATACACCAATAGACTGCACACCGAAGGTCAGAGTAAAAGAGCAAAGTCACAGTGTTACCTGATGAACTAATGCACAACATCACCGATGAGCACAGTCACAGTGTTTCCCAACGAGAAAACCACAGAGTAACCCGCTAGAGAGAATTTCAGTGTTGCCCGATGGAGAAGACAAGGACGGAGATCCCAATGACAACTGAAGTCACACTAATAGAACAGTCAGTTATCACCAATGACTAACTGAAGTATTGACTGATAGAACAAAGAGTTTAGAAATGACAAAATGCTTAGCCATCAAGAGCTATAAATAGAATCAACAGATACTTATCACTATTTTTATCATACAAATAAAGCCAGAGATAAGTAATTGATTTAAAGCTGATTTTTCCAGTTGGCAAGAAGATCTCTTTGAGATAAAATTGGAGTTTTCTTTAAATCTATTGGCGAGAATTGTGGAACACACCAAGAATCAAGAAAGCCAAGAAAAGGGGAAGTCATGTCTATAGAGAGACAAACCCAATTCATTATGAATGGGGAATTGTGGGGTGAACAAGACAAAAGAGGAAAGATGCTAAAGAAAATATGAAGGAGAAGAAATTCTTCATTTAGTCCTGATCAACAAGGTGAATAAATAGCTAGATTCTGCAGACACCGAAAAACAGTGAGACAAGAATCACATAGTAGAACAGTGTGGAGCAAAGGTATAAGTGATTATATTGATCGGAGAGGTAATGGACTTACAATAGATCTAAAAATATGCAATTGAGTTGTATGTATGAACATATAATTAGTGTTTTAGTTTAACCATTGAAGCATAAAGCCTCTTAACCGAGCAGGACTTAAAAGTCTTTTACAATTGAGATACATCCCAAGGAGTATCAAAAAGTTTGATCATAAAAGTAGCATTGGATATGCCTGATATCTAATGATAGGCCAAGAGAGTGTTTGATCAAGGATGGTAGCATTAGATGCCAGATACTAGGTGACAGACTATTCTTAAATCCTCTAACAGGTCACACCTAACAGTGTGTTTGTAACCTTTAATAGGGTTGGCTCTTAACAGGGCTCACTTCAGAAGAGTGAAAATTTGGGGTACCGGTCCTAGTGGTTTTTCCCTTAACAGGGTTTCCATGTTAAAAATCCATGTGTTATGTGTTTATGTTTTATTAATTTACTATTTTACATTTCACATATGCAATTTCGGATTGATCAGTATACTTTGCATATTTATTATGTTTCAGTAAATAGTTAACTGCTTATCAGTAATCATACAAAAGAGAGATTTACAAAGCAATCCGACAAGTAGAAAATTGATAAAAGTATTTCAAGGCATACATCTTGTAGGACAAAAGATAACTTGAGACATAATTTGTGGTTATGAGTTTTAAGGATTAATTTTTGAGATCACTGATTCACCCCCCCCCCCTCTCAGTTATTAGTAACAATTGGTATCAAAGCTTGTGTGCTTAGAAGGAAGGTTTCAAGACCTAAGTCAAAGATCACAAGATAAACAGACGAGATGTGCCCAAGTTGAACAAAGATAATTTTGCTTCATGGAAGAGAATAATAAGACTCCACTTATTAGGTATTGGTAATGATGTTACTCAATACTAAGATGTTGAATATGTGTTGCCCACAGGAGCACCAATAGTTGAACAATTGAGAGAGAAGCATGAGCACAATTGCATGATGATAGAGCTTGCTTCCTCACTCTCCGATGTTGAATTTGAAGATGTCAAAACCTGCAAGAATGCAAAGCAGATGTGGGACAAATTGATGCTTGTACATGGTGGTGACAAAAATGTTTTGAGAGCCAATGTAGAAAGCCTTAGAGGAAAGTTTGATGATCTCAAAATGAAAGAAGGTGAAAATATCACTTAGTACAACACAAGAATCAAAGAAGTAGTCAATGTTATCCGAGGAGTTGGAGGTGTACTAGAAGAAGATACAGTGGTAAGTAAAATTCTAAGAACCTTACTGCCTAATTATGCTATTAGAGTATCTTCCATTCAAGAAATGAGAGCAATAGAAAATAGCAATGTTACTCTAGATAGTTTGATTGGAAGACTGATTTCATTTGAGATGAATAATTTTGATAATAGTGACTTACCAAACATAGAGTATGCATTCAAAACTTCTATGAGAATAAGTAAATAATTTCATAAAAACACTATGAGAAAAGATAGTGATAGTGAAAGTGAAGAGGATGATCTTAATGAAATTGAAGCACTTATGGCTAGAAGAATGCAGAGACGCAAAGGTAAATACAAAGGTAAATTACCACTTGTTTGTTTTAATTGTAAAGAGATTGGACACTTTGCTGCAAGATGTCCTAATAGAAGAAAAGATGATAGAAGTAATGACAGCTCATTTGAAAAGAAGTTTGATAGAGGTGATTACAGAAGCTACCGACAATCAGAAATAAGAGATACTTGAGACTACAAGGAAAAAGGAAAGAAGGCCAGTTACCTAGAAAAATGCAAAGATGATGACACTGCCACTGAATCTGATGAAGACATCAAGATGGTGTTTGTGGCAGTAAAAGATGATTAAGATGATGATGAAGAAAGGTATGTAGAAACAATACTCATATCTAAAGTTAGTAAAAATGATGTTTGGATCATACATAGTGGCTGCACTTGTAACACCCCAAAATTGGCACCTAATAATCAATCAATTTTGGTGCATTTTCTTATCTTTGAAGTCCTATTGTATTAGGCAAATTATTCTCCTAATTGACTTTAATTGACTGAGTTTCAAATGCAGAAAACCCAAATTTGCATAAATCTGACATTACATTTAATTCCTAATTTCTCAAATGATTATT
>MU223557.1:1866525-1893436 GCA_018584345.1 Thuja plicata | reverse complement strand
GACAAGTCATCAGAGGTAAATCAGACTTTGTACAGATCAATGATTGGAAAACTCATGTATGTTGTACATACTAGACTAGATATTGCACATGAAGTAGGAATAGTTGCTAGATTTTCTGCTAATCCCATCGAATCACATATGATTGTTGTGAAAAGAATCCTAAGATATCTAAAGAATACCGAGGAATATGGCTTATGGTATATAAGAGAAGGCAAATTTGAACTTAAGGTCTTTACCGACACTGATTGGGCTCAAAATATTGATGACTGGAAGAGCACAACTGGAGGATCATTCTTTATGGGTGACAGACTTGTCACATGGATCAACAAGAAGTAAGGATGCAACTCTCAGTCTACTACAAAAGCTGAGTGTGTTGTTGCTGCTGCAAACTGCTCAAATATTGCATGGATCAAACAATACTAGAAGGTATATATATGAAAATTTTAGAACCAGTAATTATCTACTATGATAATACAAGTGCAATAAACATTTCCAAGAATCTAGTCATGAATGCTAAAACAAAGCATATTTCCATCAAGTATCATTATTTGATAGAAAAAGTTCAGGCAAAGGAGGTGATACTTGAATATGTGAAATCAAAAGAACAATTGGCCGATATCTTCACCAAGCCACTGCCCAAGGATACATTTGAGTACTTGAGAAATAGACTAGGGGTCAGACCCTTGTCTACTGGTCGGTAAGATGACTAGAAGGCTGCATCATCCTACATATTATTAGAATATCATCCATGTTGATGCAAGAAAAGAAGATGGACATAAAGACAAATCTATACATAGCAAGGTATTTATCTACGCCGAGCACCAGAGTTGTTACCGATGGAATGGGAAATTCAAGGAATATATTATGGATAGAAAGGATCCATTTGACATTATTGTCAAATATTTATTTGAAAAAGATGTTTGTTTGGCATTGTTGTCAAAGGAGATAGATATCTCATTATCATACATAGATTATATCCATTATCAACTTAGGGAGAGATCATATCCATCGAAGTATCCAAAGGGAGATAATGTAACAAGAAAGGGAGAGTAAACACGAAAGAAGAGAATTGATGATAAGAGACATCACAAGAAAGGAGAACAGTCAAAGGGAGAGAGTTTGACACAGAAGAAGAACAAATCACATCAGAGAAATAAATATTCTACATCTATCCAGTGAAGGGATTGAAGACAGAAAGAAAGCTACAAGAATCAAATCAAAGCTATTTGAGCTTACCGATAGCCAGGCATTTGTATGAGTTACATTAGAAAAGCTTGATGAAACTTTATATTTCATATTATATTAGTAATAGTATAACATGATAATGTAGCATGTTGCCATCAATGCCAAAGGGAGAGATTGATGACATGTAATTGATTGGATGTTTGAAGATGTTAAGCTGATGATCATGCAAGGCATTAAATCAGTTAATGTATTATATTGTCATTGATGCCAACTTGATATAATATGTATGGTCATGAAAATACTGCCAAAGAATTCAAAGAACTGATGAATCAAGGCTATGCTATCAGTAATGCATGCAAGTCAAGTATTCACTAAGTGACTGTATACACCGACGGAGTGCACACCAACGGTTAGAGTAAAAAAGAAAAGTCACAGTGTTACTTGATGAGCTAATGCACAACATTACTGACGAGCAAAGTCACAGTGTTGCTCGACGAGAAAAAAATAGAGTAACACAACAGAGAGAATTTTAGTGTTACCCAATGGAGAAGAAAAGGATAGAGATCCCGATGACAAATGAAGTCACATTGATGGAACAGTCAGTTATCACCGATGACTAACTAAAGTGTTGACCGACAGAACAAAGAGTTCAGAAATGAAAAAATGCTTAGCTGTCAAGAGCTATAAATAGAATCAATGGATGCTTATCATTATTTTAATCATCCTGATAAAGCCAAAGATAAGTAATTGATTTAAAGCTGATTTGTCCAGTTGGCAAGAAGATCTCTTTGAGATAAAATTGTAGTTTTTTTTAAATCTATTGGCGAGAATTATGGAATATGCCAAGAATTAAGAAAGCCAAGAAAAGGGGAAATCATGTCTATATAGAGACAAACCCAATTCATTACAAATGGGGAATTTTGGGGTGAACAAGAGAAAAGAGGAAAGATGCTAAAGAAAATATGAAGGAGAAGAAAGTCTTCTTTCAGTCCTGATCAACAAGCTGAAGAAAGAGCTAGACTCTGCAGACATTGATAAACAGTTTGACAAGCATCACATAGAAAAATAGTGTGGAGCAAAGGTATAAGTGATTATTGTTGTGCCCTGCATCCCCGTCCCTATATTTTGTGTGCAAAATGTTGGGTCCCCCTTTTTTTTCTTTTATTTGTTGCTTGCGGCTTTGCCTTGTCCTTTTTCTTTCCCTTTTATTTTCTTTCTCTGGGGTTTTCTTCCCCGCTGTGGTGTTTTATTTGTTTGATTTTTTGCCTCTGGGACTCCGGTCCCAGAGGTCATTCTTCATTGGGAACTAGACTCCAGACTCTGGGATTCTTCGCCATGATGTTCTTAAGGATATCATCGCAGGGAATCCCCAGGCCCAGAGTCTGGAGGTTTGCTTAATCAGAGATTGCCGAAAGGAGAAGGATTACCTTTTTACCACGGGTATAAATAGAACTTATCTATCACTTTCACATTTACCATGATTAAAACCTTCGAGCACTTAGAGTGATTAACAAAGCGATTTCAAAGCGATTAATAGAGCAGTTTACAGAGAATTAGTGATAATCGACGCTTGACACTTCCAGTCATTTTTAGGCAATTATGAGTGCTTCATGGTGGCGATTGTGACCGTCTAACAAGCTGAACCTATTGCAGAGCTCCTGCGGTAACTCCTTTCCTCCACCTTCTGCATTTCTACGTTGGTCTTTCTGTTCCTGCCTCTCTGGTTTTCTTCTATTTTTGTTTGGTTTCGTTTGTCTTGTTTGTTTTGTCATTTTTCTGTTTGGTCTGTTTCCTATTTTCTGGTTCTGCCGCCTGTTGGTGGGTCGGCTCTGCTAGAGGGTTGTCCACCCTCTGTGCAGAAGTGGTTCATTTGAAAAATAGGTAAATAGCTTTATATATGTTCTGCCTTGTCTGGTTTTACCACGGATGTCGTTCTGCATTGTATATTTATGAATATGTATATAGTCTTCATATATATTTGCTGTATATATCCTTCGGCCTTAGTGTATATCCTTCTGGGTGGCTTGACAAGCTGGTCGAGTCACCTGTGTTTCTGGTTTTCTGCCCATGAACTCGCTCCGGGGCAGAAAACCACCTGTTTGAAACTCAGCTCCTGGTCGGTTTCAAATAGGAAATTTTCTCTCTCTTCCATGAAGTCTGTCAAAACCTCATTTATGTCCCATGTGCACAATCAATTCTAGCCAAGTGGCCTTCACTTTTTGCGCGTTCAGATATTTTTCTTCGTTGTCATCGCCATAACTTCCATTTAATACCTACGCATGTGGCACCCACATGGGTTTGATGACTTGCCTTTTTACACGTCCTCACCAACGGTTACTTCTCCAGGCTCCAGGTCCCCTACCATCAGCCATCTCGTGTCTTTGCCAAGCATGATAAAGTCCCCAGACCTAGATGTTTAACAAAGTTAAGTTTATATGATGCTTTTGTTTTTCGGTTATCTTTGCATGAAACTAACTTTTTAGGAAAGCGAGCATCATGATGGTAAGATCTCTGGACCCTGGAATATTTACTTTGATGAATGTGATTCTGACGGTCACTTTGTCTCGCAGGTCCTTAGAGTTCATTTCCAAACATTTTTGAAGCATTTGCATCTTCTCCACCTGAAAGTCCAGAACTACCTTCCGCAGCAGAAACCAGGGCAACAGTAAACTCCAAGATGGAGAAGGCCCTAGAGAAGCTGCCCCTGACTATGAAATTTGTACAAGATAATGTCATCATGGGCTCAAAGATTGAGTCCAAGGTTAAGCTTATCACCGACACCAGCGTCGGAACATGGCCAGAGATGCAGGCCTTGGTGAGAATAATGCACATCTAGCGACAGGCTGGAGATCAATTAGCAATCAACGTCGGGAACTCTGGAATCCTCCGGGCAGCTTGCTTCCTGTACTCTGTGCAATCTTCAGAGCTTATCTTAACATTTCCAACCAACTACAATTCTTCTATCTGGATTTTTATGCTTGTAGCCGCGGAGCCCATGGGATACCCTACTCGTCTGGTATCCCTGGACCTAGTCACATTCCAGACAGGCCTGGGGATCCCACAATTTGATAAGGCCTCAGTGGTTACAAGGACTAATGCCTTGGCTCAATTTACACAGCTGGAGGATTTCGCCTAGGTATATATGAATACCCATTGGCTCAAGGCCCCAAAGAGGGACCTAAAAGGGATGAAAATAGAGATTCCCCGCTCTGATTTTAAGGAGAGCATCCAAATGGGGATGATAGCATTAGCTCGGGTCTTTGGGTAGCCCTCCACCCAGGAGTTTTCTTAATGGATGTATTACTTCCTCCTTAACATCTCCACCAAGGGAGGATGCTTTGACTGGGCGACAATAATCTCCAACCACGTCGACTCCCAGTTCCAACAGCTAAATAGGAAGAAGAAATTTTACATGTCTTCCTATGTTTTCTGGGCCCTAGCGCAGCAGAGGCCCCACACCCACGGCCTGCTTACAAACGGCATGCTCAGGATTGGCCCAGAAAAAAATACACCGTGGGACCATTTCCCATAAATTCAATGGGAGGCCAGCTTCCCCAGTTTCTGCCGGGTAAATGACGAGTTCATTTACTATCATCTCCTTACACCCAGCCGGGACGCTGGATACCGCCTGTCCTCCAAGGTGATGAATTTGGTCCATAGTTATGGATATTATTATATTTAGTTCCAATAGCACACCTACATTAGGGTCACCGGCTTCTCCATAAAACCCTACTTGTTGCCCAAACACTGTGGGGACAAGATCATGCTATTGGAGTATTGTAGGCAAATGATGGAGGCGCATACCCTCTTTACCCTCAAAAAGATACCCAACATCCCATTCCCTATCACATGTGGGAATTACACATGTAGTCTAGCCGCTGCAAAGGAGGCGGACAATGAGCTAAAAAGTTACAACTTGCAGAAATTCTATTTGGCACAGAAAAATTTTGATCCGCATGACAGGATTGCAACGGCACTACCCCGAGCTTTGGTGCCCCATCATATACACATGGAGGACTTCTAGGAAGATTACCAAGATGATGTGGAGGTCGAGAGTAGGCACTACGTTAGAATGATGGTTGGTATGATACAGAAATTGAAGCTTCAGAGATTCCCAGTGAACTTCTCAGATGCCGACCCCACTGTCGATCCCCAGTACAAGGAAAAGGGGATCGATACAAAGGCTCTTCTACAAGTAAACTAGGACGCCCAAGAAGGGCCCACACTTGAAGACTTCACTCAAAAGGTGGTCAAGCAAAGCCATGCCTATTTTAAGAAGGTGTGCCCCAAGAGTACCCGCCGAGCAGCCCAACTGGCACCAAAGTTAACTCCACAGCCGGTACCAAAATTGACCCCGGGGGCCAGGACTTTTTCGCAGGGAGAAGATAAAAGAAAAATAATAGACACGACCCCTTTTGCGCAAGAAGTCCCCATCATAAAGCAAATAAAACAATCAGTGGCAGCCTCCCAACAGATGAGGGAGCAGTTAATAACACGGCTGGCCACTCCACCGCTCATGGCCGGACCAATTCGTCCCTCCTCCTCCCCATCATTAGCAGCCTTAATGGTAAAGGCAATGGGGGTAGATCCCATGGAGGCAGCAGTAATAAGAGACGTGAGGCCACCTTTGGTTACCCGGAGAAAGAAGAAGCTCAGCAAAAAGCCTAAGACAGAGCCGGAGCTAGGAGCATCCCGACCCCAACAAGTGGAAATCCTCTCTTCTAGTTCCCCAGAGCTGGAGAAGGAAACAGAGCCTACACAAGTCCCAACCAGTCCCCCTCCACAAGAAGAATTTGATGTATTTTCTACTGACAAGTTTGGAAATTTGTAGGGGGACAATACACAAACAAAGATAGAAGTCCCGGGGGCAGAACAAGAGGCTGTAGAGCAAGAAGATATTGAACAAGAGCCTGCACAAGAGCAAGAGCAGCAGGTTGAAGAAAAAGAGCCAGAGATGGAGATTATCTCCGGGGCTCAAGCGATGCAAGGTCCGGGAGTGGACCAACAAAAACAAGGTGAACAAATGGCAACCACTGGGGGAACCAGACCTTCGAGAATAACCGTAACCCCAGCCACCACGTTCCAAGGGCCACTCCTGGGAACAACTTTTGGGCAGGTGATTACAGCGGCCCAAACTCTAAATCTCGGCCCAACACCTCCCCTAATGCCAAAAGATGTGCCAATAGAAGAAGAGGCTCGGGTGGAAGAAGAAGAGCAATAGGAAGAGTAGCTCAAAGAAGAAATCCCCGAGGAAGCCTACCAGAGTCCAGACCCAGTAATAGACATAGAGGACAAGGCTAAGGAGATGGAGGTTGAAGAGAACATTGCTGCAGAAGACGTTGAGGCAGGGAGAGGGACGGATGAGGTCCATGCCACTAAGGAGCAACAGCCACAAAACACTGGGGAAGAATCAAGGGAACAAATTCTGGTAGGAAGGCCACCCCTCCCACCTCAGAGGCTGATAGAGAGAAGAAAAAGAAAAGCTCAGTCTGCTCCCATGATTCCTCTCTCCCTAGCCGAAATGATGGCCCAAGTCCAGGCCCCGCCGAAGGCCAAGAAAGCCCGGACAGTTCATACTCTCCAATCTGGGCTGACGGAGAAACTATTATCGTTGTGGCAACACCTTCCCTAGACGCCGATGAAGCAACCGCAGAGCCCGGAGACTATAATGTTGCAGAGGTATCACTAGGAAAAAGGGGAAAGCAAGGTGAGGTAGACTTGCTAAAGGAGGTAGCGAGGGCAGTGGAAGCCCATTATGAAAAGGAAGCCCAAAGGCTCAAATCAGAAAAGAAAAAGAATGCAAACCTTGTGGGGTTGCTTATTGAGCTAGCTCGACCCATTAATGCCACTCCTCTAGAAGCCTCCACCTCTGAAGATATACCGTAGAGTGACATAGACTCCCTACGAGTAATGAAGAAGAAATCCCAGGCAGTGGACGAGTGGGTCACCCTGCAGATAGGAAACACCCAGCATTTCCTGGTGTCCACCCTCCCAGATTTATACACAGCCTGACAGGTCATTCACCAGGCGAAAATTCTTATTGAACTGTGGGAGGGTGATGCCAAGAATTACCAGGCACGAAAGGTGGAGCTCGAAGAACTCCTTACCCTAGGAGAAGATATGATTTCTAAATCTGGAATCCTGGGGGATGAATCATTTGATTTTGTAAGAACCCAGCACTCCAGACTTGACCTCACATTGGAGGTAATCAAGCAACTGGTAGGGTCTCTGCAAGATAAGGTAAATGTTGTGAAGTATTCTTTCAATTTATACAAGTCTTTTGTAATAAAGACTTCCGGGGATGATCCCCTTAACACAGATACATGTACCCTTGAAGATTTAGTTTTGGGGAGTTTTGATGAAATAATGAAGTCCCGGTATCAATCTCCGGAGGGGATAGATGGGGCCCAAATCACAAAGTTAACTCGCATGATACTTAGTGGTCATGACACGGCAAGAATGGCCGATGAGTTTAAAGAGAATGTTCCAGACCTGGGGGAACAAATTGAAGTGGCCAAGTACCGAAGGGCCAGCTTAAAAGATGTAGATGAGGATGGCATTTCCCATCTCCTCTAGGCTTTCAATGATAATAAGCAACCCTGAGCTTTCTCTGGACACTGAGGGACTCGAGTGTTGGGTATTATTTATTCTTTTGGGGATGTAAGTTCCCAGATCTTGGAGTTTCGGATCCAAAATTTTGTATTATTTCAAGTGATCCATGTCCCGATTCTTGAGGCTGACCGGTCACTTTCAGAAGTGGTTAATAAAGGCTGTCAGAAGGTGGTTGGCTACATCAAGGAGGCATCGACTCAGTGGTTGGTTTCTGACAGGATGGTCTTCTTGAGGTGCTGCTTAGAGGTACATCTGGCACATTAGAGATAGGGCACTGCTTTTCCCATTTATGAGGCATGTAGCCTCGATCCTTGGGGGACCTACTTTCTTCTACCTCTTTTCTGGCTCTCTTCTCGAGGCTAATTCTTCCACTTTATATTCTTGTCTCATTCTTCTGACATGGCAGACCTATTCTGTCTCAAGGTCTTTTGTAGGGTGGCGCAGGTAGTACCGGCCCCCAGATATTGTATTTTATTGAAACATGATGTAAAATAGGGTTAGGGTTAGAAGAAAGTTGTATAAATAGCCAGACCGGCCCGTTTCCAAGGGTCAGCGAAATTGATGATTTTGTTGTCCATAGTAATAGTAAAGTGATTCCTCATTTTAGTTGCAGAGCTCAATGCTCCATTATTCTAGTTTTATATAGTCAAATGCTCCCTTGGAGCCACCATTGTATCACGCACCAGTGCTTGCTGGAAGAGACATTAATAAAGAAGGAAGAATTCTCTGCAATGATGTTATTGACTTTCCTGCTTCTGAGTTAATGGTATTTCATGTTTTACGCTCCTTATGTCTTCTACTTTGATGTGTTAAAATAGATTAACGACCTCTTTTCCCTTGCTACTGATGAAGTTCTAACTGATGGTTATGTGTTTCTTCGGTATTTAGTGTAGTATGTCAGAGTATTATTGATGTTCTAAATGTTTAAACATGACTATAGTTAGATGAAGTGTTTCTAACCATGCAAGATCTTTTTCATTTTTGCTAAGTGTAGAATGCTAGGGGAAACCTTACTGTATTGAATCTCTGGAGGTATTGAGTTGAAAAAACTAGCTATCCCCCTCAAAAATAGTCACTTCTCCCAACTAAGCCCCGCACCGTCGTGACCTGAAACCCAGGTGCTTGAAGGCTCAAGGAATATAATTTCCCTAGACAACCTTTGCAGGCGGAGTTGGCCGGTATCCTCGAAACCCGGTGACAACTTATGACTGTTGGCGGACCCGGTCAGCAAAACCCTGTCAACAAAAACTGGTGCTAGAAGGAGGGAATGAACTCATCCCCTTCCAGAGATTCTGATTTTACACCTCTTAAAGGTTCTTCAAGTTATAGTTTTAAGAGGCAAGCCTTCAGCGGGATTGGGTCTTTCTCCCCAGCGAAATTTGAAAGAGTCCTTAGGTCTGCCCCGAATCCCAGAAGGTTTGTCGAACTTGAGCCTCTTGCTCAAAAGAAATGAACCTCAGAGATCATACCAGCCACTATTGTCTGGGGGTCTAGCATACCTCAGAATACCCAAACTTCTCAGGCAATCCTGGGAACCAATACCCATACTACCCAACATTTAGTTCCCCTAATGGACGCGTATTTCAAAAACACCAGATCCCTAATAGGAACTTTTTCGGGCGCAATCAATGACTTACCCTCTCATCTGAAGAAGATCTGCCCATGATTAGAGAACTTAGGCTCACGAACCACGGAAGAGCATTTATAGGCATACAAAGATGCCATGAATCGACACCAGATCTAGCATGAAGATGTTGTGACTTGAATTTTTCCCTTATATTTAGGGCAAGGTGAGTTGAACTGGTACCTTAACCTTCCTGCCAACTCCATAAACAGTTGGCAGGACATGGAGGATGCCTTCCTGGCTACCTTTTGCGTGCATGTGGACCCAGCCTGGTCCCATAGCCAGTTCATCTCCATCAGAAAGGAACCCAATGAACCCCTTATAGCATTCAACCATAGGTTCCAGCGTGCCCTGAAGCGGTGCACGGGCCCTTTTATTCCATCCCCAGAGGTAACCATACAGACCTATCTTAACGTGATGGACCCTTTTATTGCCACTCTCCTTTGGAGAACAATCGCCACGGGCGACCGGGACACCTTGGAAAAAGTCTACAACCTAGCTTTAGAATTGTCCTATGGTCTCAACAAATCCTTGGGCGGGATTGGGCAGAGTACGCCCTTCAACATGATCCCTAGCAGAACTGCGTATGCTGGGGGATACAACCCCAATTTGGCAATGGGTGCCCCCTCGATGGCTATGAATCCTTTGCCACCCCTGATAGACCAGCAGGCCCGGTATGTTTACCCAATGCAAACCCAGACAGCACCGGGTCTAAAATTTTTCCCTCAGAATCAACCGTAGTAGGCACAACAACCTCAGACACAACCGTCCAGAGTGCCCTTCTTTTAGTCGTCCGCGACTGGAGGATTACCGCCCTCGACTCTTGCTAATACTGTTGCCTTTCCAAGAAGCCAACAACAACAACCGTCGCATTGTGATGCTAACACTCAGTTGACCACCGAGGTTGAATCCCTCTGGTGAATATTGTCTACCTTAACTATGGACATGGGCCAACTGAAGGCAGGGTCCTACGCACCCCAGAATTCAAATTCCTAGAGGGGAAACATTTTCTCTGGCCAACGAAACAATAATGCCGGAGGAAGAAAATTCAACAATAGACCTAGGTCTAATCAACAACAATGGAATAATAACGCAAACACCGGAGGCCCGCCTCTGAACCAAAACACCAACCAAAATGGTGCTGGACCATCACATTTCACACTAGTTGTAGACTTCCATCCCATGACTAATTGGTGTAGATTGCACGACACGGGTTCACATAATGAGGTGAATTGTGCCACCTTGGAGAAGGTCATCATGATCTCCCAGATAGACAAGCAGCAATTGCATGATGCCACCCCTCCAAAACCTTCTGTCCAAGAGCCAACCCACAGTGCCTTCACCTGTGACACTATCTTCTTCAGAACTTCCAGGGAAGATGAAGAAGAATCCAAACTGTAGAGATTCTTTGATGAATCTATCCCAGCCTTTGAGGCCAATGCCTTTACCAACCTGTGGACTCCATATAATACTCAGAGTCAGGTTGGTAAAGGACCGGTTCACACACCCACACCTCCTATCAAAGACACTCCTCCTCTTCAGAGTAACATGACTGATCAACCCGCTCCTCCAAAAGGTCCTAGCTCTAACCAAACAAAAGATCTCGCCGAAGAGAACCACCAGTTCCCAGGAGGAAGGTTCGATATTATGAAGGCGTTAGAATAGACCACCACCTCCATGACCTTGATGGAGGTTTTGCTATACTTTCCCAAGCAGAAGAAGTCTCTTCTAAAGCTCTTAGGGAACCCAGAAGTCGTTAGCCACCCGCCCAAGACTGTCTCATTTGAAGATGCTAACACCGCCGTCTTCCAGGGAAATAGTGAGGATCCTCCCTTCCTACCAGGCCTGAATATCCAAGGCAAAAATATACATAACTGCTTAGTAGACTCCGGGGCTTCGGGTAACATCATGCCCTTGTCCATTTGTCAGAAGCTCAGATTCCACCCCACCCCATCTAATGGTGTAGTAATCTAATTGGATAAGACTGCTGTAAAAATGGTGGGGGAATTGAAGAACATCCGGATATAGCTTATCCAAGACCCTAGGATAGCCAGCATAATTGACATCTAAGTGGTGGACATCCTAGAAACTTATGGGATGTTATTAAGTCAGAATTGGTCTAAGTCCTTGAATAGATACTTTTCGATCGACATCACCCACTTATGGCTTCCGTGGGAGGGAGAATCAAATAAGATCTGGGTCAAAAGTGAGCCCTGAATGAAACAGGCCCTTACCGAGGTTGGGAGGGTCAATGAGGTCTTTTTCTTCGAGACTTCCTGGGGGTGTACCGACCCTTTGAAATCTTAACATTCAATTTCATCCCCGGAGAGGATCCCGCCGTGCTGCAAAGAGCCCAAGACCTAGAAGAAAAGATGAGAGTTGAGGTTGACTCTCAAGGTGACACAACAACCCTCGCCACACTCCTATTTGGCACTTGGTGCCGAGTACACTACCAGAAACACTCAGAGCTCGAGTGTGGGCCATGTCTTTCGATCGCGAAACGACACCTTGATACCTTCCAGAATAGACAACATGTAACTAATTTCCCAGGGCCCAGTACTCCTACGGGATGCACTCCTTTGGTGCCATCTCCCCGGGAATCCCAAATCCAAACACCTCTAGAGGTAAACTCTACCCTCACGCCGGTAGTCTGGGAGGGAACCCCCAAGGCTCCCAACAATAGTCCAAAGACAACTCCCCCTCCCCAGCCCCAGATTATGAACAATGACTTGTGGACCCTCAAGTTCGACGGGTCCCGGTCCAAACAAGGATGTGGAGCTAGGGTAGAACTAATCAACTCATGAGGGAAGTCCTTCCTCGCATCCTACAGACTGCAGTTTAACTGTACAAACAATGTCACGGAGTATGAGGCTTTGGTCCTTGGACTCCTATTTGTGTTAAGGAAAGGTATCACCTGCCTTCGGGCTCTGGGTGATTCAGAATTGATTGTTAAACAAGTTTGTAGTCAATACACATGTCATGATAAAAGGCTGGCCGCATACCACAAATGGGCTTGGAGCCTTATTGAAGATTTCGATGCCTTCGACATTGACCTCATTCCCCGACGATGAAACTATGTCTTGGATGCCCTTGCCGTTTCTGCTAGCACACTTGAGCCAATGGCTGGCTCGAAACTCTGGAGATTTTTGATTGAGATGGTCCCCACCCCGTCCATTCCAGATAATGTCACCCACTTTCAGGTTTTTTAGGACGATCAACATATCCTGGCCTTCATGACGAATGTTGGTGTCTTTGAAAACCAGATAGTGGAGGAACGAGACCATGACGATACTGGGCAGGGTGATGAAGACGATGGGATCATGGACTTACCTACTAACACCATCCCAAAGGGGATGGTTGCACTGGAATGAATCTTCGACTTAGACCCTTGGGCCTGGGAGAAGGTGTCATCCTCCTCTGAGGGAGGAAAGTTTGAAAAGGTTAACATCGGTCAGCCCGGTGAGGAAAAGATTATTCACATTGGTACCTCCTGTTCCCCTGAGAAAAAGGAGAAGATTCTCATGGTTCTCTGAGAATACATCGACATAATTGCCTGGGGTTATGAAGACTTGAAAACATATGACACATCCATCATGACCCATATTATTCCCCTGAAACCTGATGCTAAGCCCTTTTGGCAAAAGCAAAGACCGGTCAACCCCCTGATAGAGCCTCTAATTCGTCAGGAGGTAGAAAAACTGCTGTCAGCCCGAATAATCTTCCCAATCTGGCACACTACGTGGGTTGCCAACCTGGTCACTGTGAGGAAGAAAAATGGTGAGATCCACCTTTGCGTGGATTTCTGAAACTTGAACAAGGCCTCAAAGAAAGATAATCACCCTCTCCCTTTGTTGGATGAGGTGTTGCAGATAGTGAATGGATCCCAGATGATGTCATTCTCGGATGGATACTCGGGATATAACCTGGTCATGGTCAAGTATGAAGACAGAGAGAAAATAGCATTTACCACCAAGTGGGGAACATTTGCATATAGGAGAATGCCCTTTGGTCTAATTAATGCAGGGGCTACATTTCAAAAGGCCATGGACATTGTGTTCAAGGGCCTTGTGAATTGGTGCATAATCATCTACATGGATGATTTGACCATCTTTTCCTGGGACAGGCGTGATCATCTTGCCCATCTCGCTCAGATCTATGAGAGATGTCGCCAGTATGGAATATCCCTCAACCCCAAGAAATGCATATTTGGGGTCACCGAGGGGAAGTTGCTTGGGCATATTGTCTCTGAGAAGGGTATATCCATAGACCCTGATAGAGTTGAAGCATTACTAAATTTACAAATACCTGGCAGTAAGAAAGAGATGTGGTCCTTCTTTGGAAAGATCAACTTCATACGGAGGTTGATCACGGGATTCAGAGAAATAGTTAAACCGCTCAATGAGATGATGAAGAAGGATACCAAGATTGAGTGGAGTCCTGAAGCAAAGTGGGTGTTTTCCTAGATGAAACAGACAATAACGGAAGCACCTGTCCTGGCTAGTCCAGACTATTCCCTTCCATTTTACATTTACTCTTTTGCTTCGCCGCATTCTGCCGTGGCAGTATTGACCCAAAAGGTTGAAGGGGAAGAACAACCAATAGCTTTCATGAGCTCCCCCTTCAAGAATGCCGAAGTCTGATATTCATCACTGGAAAAGTAGGCCTTTACTCTAGTTCACGCCGTGAAGAAATTCTGGCATTATATTCTCCAGAGCAAGGTACATGCTATCATTCCAGACCAGGTTGTTAAGTCTCTACTGATGCAAAGCAAATTGGGTGAGAGACGGGGGAGATGGATGGCCATCCTCCAGGAGTATGACTTAGAAATGTAGCCCATGAAGATATTCCAGGGCCAGGGACTAAGTCAAGCGATGGCAGAAGAGACTCCCCGCATAGAATGTCAAACTTATACAGTGGAGTCCATTACTCAAGACCCGTGGTATACCAATTTGGTATACTTGTTACTAAATAACAAATGTCCAGAGGGATTACCTTCCCACAAACACCGCGCCCTATGGATGAAAAGCGCTCACTTCATGATCAAAAACTTTGTGCTCTACCGCAGAAACTACGAGGGGGTGTACCTCCAGTGCATCGACAGGGACCAAGCTGTGAGAGTGATTAATGAATTCCACAGATAGTTTGGAACCGGGCATGGCTCAGCTGATGCCACTGCCCATCAGATCCTTCAGGCTGAATACTATTGGCCCTATATATTCAAGGATGTTTACACTCATGTAAGGAAGTGCTATACTTGCCAAACCGCGGTGCATCGTGAGCATAACCTGGCCATGCCTTTACAACCAGTTTACGAGGCTAGACCCTTCGCCTAGTGGGCATTTGACTTCATCGGGGAAATTAACCCCAACTCATCTGCCAATCACTGATACATTCTAACTGTTACTGATTACTGCACTCAGTGGTCTGAGGCTATACCTTGCAAAAATAACACGGCAGACGTAGTTATCAGATTCCTGGAAGAAAACATCGTCACACGATTTGGAATGCCTTTTGCTTTAGTATGTGACAATGGTCTGACATTTTCTTCGACGCAGTTACTCAAATGGACCTAAAATCGGAAGATCACTCTGAAATTCTCCAGCAACTATTATCCCTAGGGAAACGACGTTGTTGAATCAACGAACAAAAATCTACTTGAAGTGATCAAACACCTGCTAGAACAGAATCCCCGGAATTGGCATCAAAAGTTGAAATTTTCCCTTTGGGCGGATTGCATTTGTGTCAAGGCCACCTTGGGAACATCCCCATTCCATCTGGTTTATGGTCAGAACCCTGTATTCCCAGTCAACTTACAGATCCTAGTTTTACAGTTTATGCAAGGATTCAGCAATAGGGACAACATCGTGGAGGTTCAAATCTAAAATCTGGTGTGAATGGAAGAGCAGTGAGATGCAGCTCTTGAACATTTTGCGCGTCATCAAGTAGTGGTAAAATGATGGTTTGACAGGAGAGCCCAATACAAGGCTTTTCAAATTTCAGATCTGGTCCTGTTGTGGGACAAGGCCCGAGAGAAGAAAGGAAAGCATACCAAGTTCCAATGGCTCTAGCTCAGACCATATCTAATTTTGAAAATCTATGGGGCAAATACTTACCGCCTCAACACCCTGACTAGGGAACCTATCGCATTGCCCGTTAATTGACAGTTTCTCAAACACTACTTTGAATAGGGTAATTTTGTCCAAAGTTGTATTATATGTAAAGCTTCCCGCTTGTAAATATTTCCTCCAGGTGCCTCGTGCGAGGTACCCTATCCTATAAATAGCCTTGTCGATTGTCCTCCGGGGCAGTCCTCTTTTGTTGTTTTTGTTTTCATCTTCTAGTGTTCTTTCGGTCCCAACGTTTTGTTCCGTCTTGTAGGAATTAGAATGCTTCACATAACTCTGGCTTCCGATGTGATGTCTACGGCATGGTGAACTTTAGAATCTATCTTCAGCACGGTGGAGTCGGCCCGGTCTCGGGTTGTTTCACGGGTTACGACACATTTTGAGCAATCTCCATTAGGTGTTGTCTCTGGGAGTCTGACAATCAGTGAACACAAGTAATATAAGGAACAGGTAATCGGACACGCCTAGGGTAGATCGGTTGTACTAATTGGTTGACCCAGGTCTAAAACTTTAAAGAAATTCTTTCCAGGTCTGGAGCTTTGTCCCCTCTTCAAACATTGAAGTATAGGTGGACAGGTGAAAGAAGTACCACCATTAAAATTAGCTAAGCTTAAGCTTAATGGTGAAAGGAGTACCGCCTTCCCCACCTAAAAACAAACAAAATAACAAAAGAAGAAAAGTGGGACGAAACTCTGGTCTCCGGGGGAAGCGAGCAAAATGATGACTGGTTCGATGTGATTAGTGCCTCCTCTACTCCTCCCAGAGGTCATCGGCTTGATTTCCTTCCAAAGCACACATGACACCACTGATGAAAGATTCTAGACTAATTTTTGCATGGTTGGATTCCCTCAGATATGTTGCTCTTTGGTTGTCAGATACTTCGGGAAGCGGCTTGTTCTAGTTTTGCTAACCAGAGATTCTATAGTTGTCAAATGCACTAAGACATTTGTCCCAAATAGTCACCATTTGTTGTGCCCTGCATCCCTGTCCCTACATTTTGTGTGCAAAATGTTGGGTCCCCCTTTTTTTTCTTTTCTTTGTTGCTTGCGGCTTTGCCTTGTCCTTTTTCTTTCCCTTTTGTTTTCTTTCTCCGGGGTTTTCTTCCCCGGTGTGGTGTTTTGTTTGTTTTGTTTTTTTCCTCCGGGACTGCGGTCCTGGAGGTCATTCTTCGTTGGGAACCAGACTCTAGACTCCGGGATTCTTCACCACGATGTTCTTAAGGATATCATCGCGGGGAATCCCTGGGCCTGGAGTTCGGAGGTTTGCTTAATCAGAGATTGCCGGAAGGAGAAGGATTACCTTTTTACCATGGGTATAAATAGAACTTATCTGTCACTTTCACATTTATCATGATTAAAACCTTCAAGCACTTAGAGCGATTAACAGAGCGATTTCAAAGTGATTAACAGAGCAGTTTGCAGAGAATTAGTGATAATCAACGCTTGACACTTCCAGTCATTTTCAGGCAATTATGAGTGCTTCGTGGTGGCGATTGTGACTGTCTAACAAGCTGAAGCTATTGTAGAGCTCCTGCGGTAACTCCTTTCCTCCATCTTCTGCGTTCCCAAGTTGGTCTTTCCGTTCCCGCCTCTCTGGTTTTCTTCCATTTTTGTTTGGTTTCATTTGTCTTGTTTATTTTGTCATTTTTCTATTTGATCTGTTTGCTATTTTCTGGTTCTGCCACCCGTTGGTGGGTCAGCTCTGCTAGAGGGTTGTCTGCCCTCTATGCAGAAGTGGTTCATTTGTAAAATAGGTAAATAGTTGTATATATGTTATGCCTTGTCTGGTTCTCCCGCAGACGTCATTCCGCATTGTATATTTGTGAATATGTATATAGTCTTCATATATATTTGGTGTATATATCCTTTGGCCTTAGTGTATATCCTTCCAAGTGGCTTGACAAGCTGGTCGAGTCACCTGTGTTTCTGGTTTTCCACCCACGAACTCACTTCGGGGCAGAAAACTACCTGTTTGAAACTCGGCTCCCAGCTGGTTTCAAATAGGCAGTTTTCTCTCTCTTTCATGAAGTCTGTTAGAACCTCATTTATGTCCCATGCGCACAATCAATTCCAGCCAAGTGGCCTTCACTTTTTGCGCGTTCGGATAGTTGGCTCCGTCGTTATCGCCATAACTTCTATTTAATACCTATGCACGTGGTGCCCACATGGGCTTGATGACTTGCCTTTTTACACGTCCTCACCAACAGTTACTTCTCCGGGCTCCGGATCCCCTACCATCAGCCATCTTGTGTCTTTGCCAAGCGTGATAAAGTCCCCAGACCCAGATGTTTAACAAAGTTAAGTTTATATGATGCGTTTGTTTTTCAGTTATCTTTGCATGAAACTAACTTTTCAGGAAAGCGAGCATCACGATGGTAAGATCTCTGGACCCCAGAATATTTACTTTGATGAATGTGATTCTGACGGTTGCTTTGTCTCGCAAGTCCCCGGAGTTCATTTCCAAACATGTCTGAAGCATCTGCATCTTCTCCACCCAGAAGTCCAGAACTACCTTCCGCAGCAGAAACCAGGGCAGCAGTAAAATCCAAGATGGAGAAGGCCCTAGAGAAGCTGCCCCTGGCTATGAAATTTGTACAGCACAATGTCATCATGGGCTCAAAGACTGAGTCCAAGGTTAAGCTTATCATCGACACTAGTGTCGAAACATGGCCAGAGATGCAGGCCTTGGTGAAAATAATGCACATCTAACGATAGGCTGGAGATCAATTAGCAATCAACGTCAGGAACTCCAGAATCCTCCAGGCAGCTTGCTTCCCATGCTTCGTGCAATCTTCAGAGCTTATCTTAACATTGGCAACCAACTACAATTCTCCTTTCTGGGCTATTATGCTCGTAGCCGCGGAGCCCACGGGATACCCTACTTCTCTAGTATCCCTGGACCCAGTCACATTCCAAGCAGGCCTGGGGATCCCACAATTCGATAAGGCCTTAGTGGTTACAAGGACTGATGCCTTGGCTCAATTTACATAGCTGGAGGATGCTGCCCGGGTATATATGAATACCCATTGGCTCAAGGCCCCAAAGAGGGACCCAAAAAGGATGAAAATAGAGATTCCCCACTCTGAGTTTAAGGAGGACATCCAAATGGGGATGATAGCATTAGCTCGGGTCTTTGGGTAGCCCTCTGGCCAGGAGTTTTCTCAATGGATGTATTACTTCCTCCTCGGCATCTCCACCAAGGGAGGATACTTCGACTGGGCGACAATAATCTCCAACCACGTCGACTCCCAGTTCCAACAGCTAAATAGGAAGAAGAAATTTTACATGTCTTCCTATGTTTTCTGGGCCCTAGCGCAGCAGAGGCCCCATGCCCATGGCCTGCTTATAGATGGCATGCTCAAGATTGGCCCGAGACAAAAGGCACCGTGGGACCATTTTCCATAAATTCAATGGGAGGCCAGCTTCCCCAGTTTCTTCCAGGTAAACGACGCGTTCGTTTACTATCATCTGCTTACACCCACCGAGGATGCTTGATACTACCTGTCCTCTGAGGTGATGAATTTGGTCCATAGTTATGGACATTATTATATTCAGTTCCAATAGCACACCTACATTAGGGTCACCAGCTTCTCTGGGAAACCCTACTTGTTGCCCAAACACTGTGGGGACAAGATCGTGCTATTGGAGTATTGTAGGCAAATGATGGAGGTGAATGCCCTCTTTGCCCTCAAAAAGATACCCAACATCCCATTCTCGATCACATGTGGGAATTACACATGTAGTCTGGCCACCGCAAAGGAGGCAGACAATGAGATAAAAAGTTACAACTTGCAGGAATTCTATTTGGTGCAGAAAAATTTTGATCCGCATGGCAGGATTGCAACGGCACTACCCCAGGCTTCGGAGCCCCATCATATACACATGGAGGACTTCTGGGTAGATTTCCAAGATGATGTGGAGGTGCGGAGTAGGCACTATGTCAGAATGACAGCCGGTATGATGCAGAAATTGAAGCTCCAGAGATTTCCAGTGGACTTCTCAGATGTCGCCACTGCCGATCCCCAGTACAAGGAAAAGGGGATCGATACAAAGGCTCTTCCACCAGTAAACTGGGACGCCCAAGAAGGTCCCACAATTAAAGACTTCACTCGAGAGGTGGTCGAGTGAAGCCACGCCTATTTTAAGAAGGTGTGCCCCAGGAGTACCCGCCGAGCAACCCAACCGATGCCAAATTTAACTCCACAGCCGGTACCAAAATTGACCCCGGGGGCCAGGACTTCTTCGCAGGGAGCAGATAAAGGAAAAAGAATAAACACGACCCCTTCTGCACAAGAATTCCCCATCACAAAGAAAATAAAATAATCAGTGGCAGCCTCCCAGAAGATGAGGGAGCAGTTAATAACGCGTCTGACCACTCCATCGCTCATGGCCAGACCACTTCGTCCCTCCTCCTCCCCATCATTAGCAGGCTTAATGGTAAAGGCAATGGGGGTAGATCCCATGGAGGCAGCAGCAATAAGAGATGCGGGGCCACCTCTGGTTACCCAGAGAAAGAAGAAGCTCAAAAAAAAGCCTAAGGCAGAGCCGGAGTCGGGAGCATCCCGACCCCAACAAGTGGAAATCCTCTCTTCTAGTTCCCCAGAGCTAGAGAAGGAAACAGAGCCTGCACAAGTCTCGGCCAGTCCCCCTCCACAAGAAGAATTTGATGTATTTGAAACTGACAAGTTTGAAAATTTGCAGGGGGACAATACACAAATAGAGACAGAAGTTTTGGGGGCAGAACAAGAGGCTGTAGAGCAAGAAGATATTGAATAAGAGACTGCATAGGAGCAAGAGTAGAAGGTTGAAGAAAAAGAGCCAGGGCCAGAGATTATCTTTGGGGCTCAAGTGATGCAAGGTCCAGGAGTGGACCAAAAAAAACAAGGTGAACAAATGGCATCTGCTGGGGGAACTAGACCTTCGGGAATAACCGTAACCCCAGCTGTCATGTTCCAAGGGCCACTCTCGGGAGTAACTTTTGGGCAGGTGATTACAGCGGCCCAAACTCTAAATCTTGGCCCAACACCTCCCCTACTGCCAAAAGAGGTTCCAACAGAAGAAGAGGCCCCGATGGAAGAAGAAGAGCAACAAGAAGAGTAGCTTGAAGAAGAAATCCCCGAGGAAGCCTACCAGAGTCCAGACCCATTAATAGACACATAGGACAAGGCTGAGGAGATGGAGGTTGAAGAGAACGTTTCTGCAGAAGAAGTTGAGGCAGGGAGAGGGACGGATGAGGTCCATGCCACTGAGGAGAAACAACCAAAAAACACTGGGGAAGAATCAAGGGAACAAATTCTGGTAGGAAGGCCACCCCTCCCACCTTAGTGGCTGATAGAGAGTAGGAAAAGAAAAGATTATTATGCTCCCATGATTCCTCTCTCCCTGGCCAAAATGATGGCCCAAGTCCAGGCCCCGCTGAACGCCAAGAAAGCCTGGATAGTTCATACTCTCTGAACTAGGCCGGGCAGAGAAACCGTTGTCGTTGTGGAAACACCTCCCCCAGACGCCGATGAAGCAACCTCGAAGCCCGGAGACTATAATGTTGCAGAGGTATCACTAGGAAAAAGGGGAAAGCAAGGTGAGGTAGACTTGCTGAAGGAGGCAGCGAGGGCAGTGGAAGCGCGTTATGAAAAGGAAGCCCAGAGGTTCAAAGTAAAAAAGGAAAAGAATGCAAACCTTATGGGGTTGCTTACTGAGCTGGCTCGACCCATCAATGCCGCTCCTCCGGAAGCCTCCACCTCTGAAGATATACCATAGAGTGGCATAGACTCCCTGCGAGTAATGAAGAAGAAAGCCCAGGTAGTGGACGAGTGGGTCGCCCTGCAGATAGGAAACACACGGCGTTTCCTAGTGTCCACCCTCCCAGATTTATACACGGCCTGACAGGTCATTCACCAGGAAGAAATTCTTATTGAACTGTGGGAGGGTGATGCTGAGAATTACCAGGCACAGAAGGTGGAGCTCGAACAACTCCTTACCCTGGGAGAAGATATGATTTCTGAATCCAGAATCCTAGGGGATGAATCATTTGATTTTGTGAGAACCAAGCACTCCAGACTTGACCTCACATTAGAGGTAATCAAGCAACTGGTAGGATCTCTGCAAGATAAGGTAAATGCTATGAAGTATTCTTTCAATTTATACAAGTCTTTTGTAATAAAGACTTCTGGGGCTGATCCCCTTAGCATAGATACATGTACCCTCAAAGATTCAGTTTTGGGGAGTTTTGATGAAATAATGAAGTCCCGGTATCAATCTCCAGAGGGGATAGATGTGGCTGAAATGACAAAGTTAAATCGCATGATACTTAGTGTTCATGACGCGGCAAGAATGGCCGATGAGTTTAAAGAGAATGTTCCAGACCTGGGGGAACAAATTGAAGTGGCCAAGTACCGAAGGGCCAACTTAAAAGATGTAGATGAGGATGGCATTTCCCATCTGCTCTAGGCTTTCAATGATAATAAGCAACCTTGAGATTTCTCCGAACGCTGGGGGACTCGAGTGTTGGGTATTCTTTATTCTTTTGGGGACGTAAGTTCCCAGATCCTGGAGTTCTAGATCCAAAATTTTGTATTCTTTCAAGTGATCCGTGTCCCGATTCCCAAGGCCGACCGGTCACTTTCAGAAGCGGTTAATAAAGGTTGTCAGAAGGTGGTTGGCTACATCAAAGAGGCGTCGACTCAGCGGTTGGTTTCTGACAGGATGGTCTTCTCGAGGCACCGCTCAGAGGTACATCTGGCGCATTGGAGAAAGGGTGCCACTTTTCCCATTTATGAGGCATGTAGCTTCAATCCCTGGGGGACCTACTTTCTTCTACCTCCTTTCTGGCTCTCTTCTCGAGGCTGATTCTTCCGTTGTATATTCTTGTCTCATTCTTCTGACATGGAAGACCTATTCCATCTCAAGGTCTTTTGTAGGGTGGCGCAGGTAGTACCGGCCCCTAGATATTGTATTTTATTGAAACATGATGTAAAATAGGGTTAGGGTTAGAAGAAAGTTGTATAAATAGCCAGACCGGCCCGTTTCTAAGGGTCGGCAAAATTGATGATTTTGTTGTCCATAGTAATAGCAAAGTGATTCCTCATTTTAGTTGCAGAGCTCAATGCTCCATTGTTCTGGTTTTATATAGTCAAATGCTCCCCTAGAGCCACCATTGTATCATGCACCAGTTCTTGCTGGAAGAGACATTAATAAATAAGGAAGAATTCTCTGCAATGATGTTGTTGACATTCCTGCTTCTGAGTTAATGGTATTTCATGTTTTACGCTCCTTATGTCTTCTACTCTGATGTGTTAAAATAGATTAATGACCTCTTTTCCCTTGCTACCAATGAAGTTCTAACTGATGGTTATGTGTTTCTTCGGTATTTAGTGTAGTATGTCAGAGTATTATTGATGTTCTGAATGTTTAAACATGACTATAGTTAGATGAAGTGTTTCTAACCCTGCAGGATCTTTTTCATTTTTGCTAAGTGTAGAATGCTAGGGGAAACCTTACTGTATTGAATCTCTGGAGGTATTGAGTTGAAGAAACTAGCTATCCCCCTCGAAAATAGTCACTTCTCCCAACCGAGCCCTGCACCGTCGTGAACCGACACCTAGGTGCTTGAAGGCCTGGGGAATATAATTTCCCTGGAAAACCTTTACATGCGGAGTTGGCCGGTATCCCCGGAACCCGATGACAACTTATGACTGTTGGCAGACTCGGTCAGCAAAACCCTGTCAACAATTATATTGATCAGAGAGGTAATGGACTTACAATAGATCTAAAAATCTACAATTGAGTTGTATTTATGAATAGATCATTAGTGTTTCAGTTTAACCATTGAAGCATAAATCCTCTTAACCGAGCAGGACTTAAAAGTCTTTTACAATTGAGATACATCCCAAGGAGTATCAAAAAGTTTGATCATAAAAGTAGCATTGGATATGTCCGATACCGATTAACAGGCCAAGTGAGTGTTTGATCAAGGATGGTAGCATTAGATTCCAGATACTAGGTGACAAACTATTCTTAAATCCTCTAACAAGGTCAAACCTAACAGTGTGTTTGTAACCTTTAACATAGTTGGATATTAATAGGGCTCACTTCAGAAGAGTGAAAATTTGGGGTACTGGTCCCAGTGGTTTTCCCCTTAACAGGGTTTCCACATTAAAAATCCATGTGTTATGTGTTTATGTTTTATTACTTTATTGTTTTACATTTCACATATGCAATTCTAGATTGATCAGTATACTCAGCATATTTATTGTGTTTCAGTAAATAGTTAACTACTTATTGGTGATCATACAAAAGAGAGATTTACAAAGCAATTCAACAGGTATAAAATTGATAAAAGTATTTCAAGGCATACATCTTGTAGGACAAAAGATAAATTGAGACATAATCTGTGGTTATGAGTTTTAAGGATTAATTTTTGAGACCACTGATTCACCCCCCCCTCTCAGTTATTACTAACATATTTACTCTGTTATATGCTATTGGAATACAAAATTTTATTCAAAAATTTCAAATTCAAATAGTAATGATCATTGATGATACAATACAAACTATAGTAATGATACTCTTTATTCTCAAATTTTAATGATGAAACATAATACATTCTTGCTTTTTCTAAAATGAACATTGAATGATAGGATATATTAGTTAATAAGTTCAAAAAATACCTATTGATTGCTACTGCTAATTTAGCAGAAATTTTCTAAATTTGCCAATTCATGTCTGCATCGTCATCATCATCTAATTTTGGTATTCTAGTTCCTTCATTGTTCTCTTCATTTTCATTTGTGTTTTCTTCACTCTGACCTCCACTTCTAAGAATCCCACTCCCATCGCCCTTTGTAGTTATCCCACTCAAAGTTAGGGATTGGTTAATGGTGTTGTCCAACCCTCTTCTTTTGCATCTTTTCTTCCAGATTTCCATTGCTTTTTGATAAGGAAAAGTATTGACATCATATCTATATGTGTAGACCCTCAAGCATGTTTCCAAATTCTTGTCTATTTTGTTTCTTAGCTTTGATTTTTGGAAGCCCAAAGCATTGAAAACTCTCTCATCCTCCACCGAAACCAATATCATGGTTTGACATTGTATTGTCTTAAAATGGAAGCACTTCCATGATAAGAATGTTTAGCCCTATTTAGGGGATGTTTTTTATCACCTTTATACTGTCCCCTCCTTTCTGCATCATCTCCTACTTCTGTGACTGTTTAGGACCCTAATTGGGCCTCTCTAGGAACCTAGAACTTGACCTAGGTCAGGGTCAAACTTGACCTTGACCTAGGTCAGGGTCAAACTTGACCTTGACCTAGGTCAGGGTTGACCTCAACCTTCACCCGGGTCCCCCTTCCAAATCTGGAAGCTTGTCGACTTCCGGAGGTCATCAAAAAATCATTTTTTCCACTTTCGGGGCGGTTGTTTTGGGCTCCAAAGTGGAAAATCCTAAATTATATTTAATATAGGTCCTCTTCTAGGGGCATGGGTCTAATTGGAATTTAATTCTCCTATGTTGACCTCCTTAGAAGATTGTGCCCTATTTTCATATAAAAGGAAGTTTTCTCCTCTCATTTTCTCTAAGTGATATTAAGCAACAAGAAGTCTTCTAAGTGCAAAAAGCTCTAATCAAGATTTTTTCAAGAAGAAAAAGATTCAAGCATCCATTTTTATAAATTTTTTCAAGCTCTCAAGGTGTTCAAGACTTCCTCTAAAGCATTCAAGTTCTCCATTGAAGATCAAGGATTCAAGCTTTCAAGCCTTTGAAGGGATTTGATTCAAACATTCAAGATTCATCATTCAAACCCTAGATCTAGCCATCATGGTGGTATGATGTTCCTTCAAGATCCTTTATGCATCCTCAAACACTCATTCATTCTCTTCAAGGTGGATTCCAACCATAAAATCATGGAGGTTTATGGTTTCTAAAGTCCATGCTTTCATATTTACATATTTGTCTACATTAGAATTACAATTGCATGTCCATTGAATATCATAGCTTCATTGTTAGATTCAAGTCTACTACTTGCTAGCATTCCTATTTCAATTATTGATTTCAAGGTTAATTCCTAAATTGGGGTTTGACTAAGGCAAACCCCTCCCCCCAACAAACAAACCTCTTTTTCTTGTAGGTACAGGTTCAGGAATGAATATTTGAACTCAGATTTGGATACCATTTTCAATGAACTATCGGGATTCGTGAACATATTTTATGTCGGACTTGTGTAGGTTAGGGTCAAGATTATTGGGTCAGGGGTGAGATTAGTGGGTCAGGGTCGACCTTTTTCATAAGACGGTGTTGGATTGAAAAAATATTTTTGAGTTTTGTTGGTCTCTGCGTTCCAGTTTCGGATCATACTTCACATTTTTCAGAAATAGAGTACAGTCCTTAGAAAACAACATTCATTGATCTGCAATTCTTTAAGGTTAGTACTTCCTCTCATCCTTTTCAATTACTATTATATATCATATCTACTTAATAATAAAATATAATTTAAGATCCTCTTCCTTTCTCTCATTTCTGAATGGTTGATTCATTTGTGCATTGATCCTACTTTAGGGTTAATCAACTTGGATCTTTCATTTGTGCATTTGAGGATAAAAGATGAACATCTTATCTTCCTTCCTCCTATATGCTTAATCACATTACAATCACATCACATAAATTACAATTAAATGTAAAGGTTAAGGAAATACAACACACTTTATAATAATCAATCAATCATCTCCAAATTTTTCTTCCTTTACATTTTGGTGAACCCGTGATAGACAACTCTTTCTTGTTGGTTTTAGATGCTTTGCCTCTCACATTAGCTCTTGCATACATATTAAATTTTCTTTTATGCTCTTGCATTTACATTCCAAAAATACATAAAAAATAATAAATTTTCTCTAAAAACACAAAAACATTTACATACTTGCAATTTTATTGTGTGTTCAACATGTACGACTCTTGTTTTGAATACTTTGATGAAGATTATATTGTACAAGAGAATAGATCCCTTAATGAGGTACATGGAAGTGAGGATGAAAATGTTTTGAATGAGATCTCCATTGATCCTATTCCTATTTCATCCTCCTCTACAATCTCTTCAATTGACCTTTACCATAGAAATGAGTTAAGGATAGATGTTAATTCTTCTCCTAATATATGTCTTTTCTATGAGCCTACTTTAGAATATAATTATTTCTCCTTTGGGGATCAAGCTTTCAACACTCCTACAATGTGCTTTATCGATATGGATGATGATCCTCCTATTTGGGATGAACCTTTGGATTTGGATGTTGATTACTCTCTTCCTCATGAAGCCATTGTGGATGATCCTCCTATTTGGGATGAACCCTTGGATAAAGACATTGATTTATCTCCTCCTTG
>MU223557.1:1846185-1866475 GCA_018584345.1 Thuja plicata | reverse complement strand
CTCATGAAGCCATTGTGGATGATCCTCCTATTTGGGATGAACCCTTGGATAAAGACATTGATTTATCTCCTCCTTGTGAAGATGCTTTGATACAAGAGGGAGATTTATTAATGGATGACATATTCAGACATGATGATGACTCTTTTTCTAAAACACACTCCCCTTATATGGACATTTTAGAGAAAGAAGAGAACATTATTGATGCATTACCTCTAATTGGGATTCCTTCTAGTGATGAGGCATTAGCGGAAAATGATATGAATTTCCTTAATTCTCTCCCTCTTAGTGATGATCCTATGGAAAATCAAGTGTCTACCTCATCTTCTCCTAGGATGTATTCTATTTTTCCTTCTTTTGAATCTATCAAACATACTAATGACAACATAGTGACTACTGAAGTTCCATTGACTCCTTTTGATATGGCTTCTTGTTATGGTCCTGGTTATCATTTACTAGTTACACAAGGATTCCATGGTCAAGGATGTGGTAAGAATAAATAGGGAATTCAAATGCCCTTACAGAATGGGGGGCATGAGCATTCTTATGGATTGGGATTTAATCCTCAACAACATAGCAATGTTACCAACATCTCAAATAACACTTCAAAACATGATGACCCTATGAAGGAATTTGACCAAGAGGTTGTTCTGCTTAAACTCCTTCATGCTAAGATGATTACTAGACCTAAACACAAAAAGAAACGTAGTGTATACTTGAAGATTCTTCCTTTTTGTTTCTATAATAGATTTCACGATCACTCTAATGACTGTCAAGCTTTACATTATAAGATTCTGCAGCTCATTGATAGTAAAGCTATTTATATATCATGTGGCAATGAGTTTTATTTCAATCCTATTTTCTTTAAATAATATTTATGTTCCTATTATGGAATTCCACATTATGTAAACAATGTTAGCCTAATATTTGGGGGCTCATTGTCTTGCATAGTATTGTGAGTGATATAACAGGTCCCCTTTCATCCTTGTTCCTACACTTGGGGGGCAAGGATGCCATCCCCTTCTTTTCTGTCTTCCCGATATCCAATTTTACCTTGGTTAAGTAGTATCTATCTATTATGTGATATCCAACATACATGAAAATTTTGGTTTGCATTAAGGATTTATGTCTTTGATTATAACGTATTTCATTGTTTGACATTGGGTCTCCATGGTTGATAAATCTCTCACCTTGGAAACTAAATAATGTGCTATCCCTCACAAGGGTTACTTTCTCACTTCTTGCATGATATTTATTTTCTACAACAAAATTTCTTGATATAATTTGGTATATCCCTTGCTTTCATCCCTGGGGGGAAAGGTATTTTTCTTCTTCCTCTATCTAAGGATCTACTTTCCTTAGCTTAGTGGCATTTGTTTATCATATAACATTATTTCCTTATAAATATGTATGTTTTTTACTATGGGAGGTGATTGTCCTAGGTCACCACCTCCTCTTTATTTTGCAAACTATGCTCTTATCTAAGGATCTACTTTCCTTAGCTTAGTGGCATTTGTTTATCATATAACATTATTTCCTTATAAATATGTATTTTTTTTACTATGGGAGGTGATTGTCCTAGGTCATCACCTCCTCTTTATTTTGTAAACTATGTTCTTGATAAACTCTTTCCCTTTCTTTGGTTAGAGTTTGATTCCTTCATCCTAAGATACATCTTCCTCTTGATTACAGGGGGCTTTATGATTGAATATTTGGTCCCTCTTTTCTTTAGAAGATGACATTTTATCCTAAGCACTCCTTTATGGTGAGGGTCTTGTTGATAAGATCTCTTCCTTTTTGAGGATCCCTTTTCCATAAGTGACATATCCATTTCACGATTATCTATTGATGCAGGAGCATCTTGTGTACTTGGCAATCCTGCTCGACCAAAAAATATGTTTACTTTTAGTTCAGTCTATTCTCTGTCACTCGGCTTTTGTTGCTCGACATCCTTGCTGAGTTGCTCAATCATTCTTTTTTGTTATTTCTCAGCTTTTGTTTTTTTGAGTGCTTTGTTGCTCAGCTTTTGCTTTTACGAGTTGGTTTATTTTGGAATTGGTTTTGGTGGCCAACTTCTTTATTTAATTTTCGTAACTGGGATCTATCTTGGGGATCCATGTTGACCTAAATCTGGGTCTCACCTTTGTATTTGAGCACCGACTACTTTGTTGGACTCTAGTATATATTCTTTTGTATGTTCTTGGTTTGGTAGCAAGTCTTAGAGTAGGAAGGCAAATGATAAGATATAAAAGATCTGAGATCTCTGTAGTAGGAACATCATTTGTAATACATTTTGATGTATATGGCCGTAACCAAGAAGGCCTTATAGCCTGACATGTATTGAGTTTGATTTATTAATGATAAGACATCTACATTTCTCTTCTCTCACTGTGTTGTTGTGTAATTCCACATTGTATCTACAAGATGGATGGTTTTGGGTGTGCCCTAGGCCTCGTTATCCATTCCTCCCTTGCGTCAGGTGGTATCAGAGTAAGTTGAGATCCGTGGCTCCTTCTTGTGAACTCTAAAGATATTTGTTGTAGGGTAGAAGGTTGCGATCTGACCTACAATTGTAGAGAGTTTCAAGATGGTTCGTGGGAGAGGAAATGTTGATCAAGGTCTAGATGATATGCTTAGATAGATGGCTACAATATTGGAAGTTGTTGAGACAACCCAATGCAGAGGAAGACATCTTGTAGATGTTAGTGATGATGAATTTGAAGAGGTTCAAGGTGAATTTGCACCTGCACCTTTGATGGGTCAAGAAGAGGAAAGATTCCTGAGAGCGTTGACAAGCTTGAAGTCCACACCTCAGTTTATTCCCCCTGAGTATAGTGGAAAATTAGATTATGATGAATTGATTGACTGGATCACTAAGATGGAAAAATATTTTGAATATGAGAATGTTGTAGAAGACAAGAAGGTCAAGATTGTAAGCACAAAATTTAAAGGTCATGCATCCTTATGGTGGGAACATCTGCAATTGGATATAAAGAAGAAAGGTAAAGACAAAATCAAGGCATGGGATAAGTTGGTGAACAAATTGAAAGGCAAGTTTCTTCCTTGTGATTATTAGATTAACCTAGTTTGGAGAATACAAAGTTTGAAGTAGAAGGACAAGTCAGTCGAAGACTACATTAAAGAATTTTACAGATTGGACATTAGATCTGGACATGTTAAAGATGAAGTGGAAAGAGTTGCAAGATATCTGAATGGCTTGAGAAGTTCCATACAAGATGAAATCAGTTTGATCAAGATGGAAGGCATTGAAGAGGCATACCAATTTTCCCTAAAAGTTGAAGAAAAGTTGAATAGAAAATATGAACAAAGACAAAGAGGTAGAGGTGGTAGATTCCCTAGAGGAAGAGGTAGATCTCATGGTGAAAACAGTAGATTTGAACCAGAAAAGTCAAATATAGACACTAGTCAAGACAAAGGAAAAACTGAATGGAAAGGTGGAAATTCAAACAGAGGAAAAGGTAATTATTCCAGATGTGGATATAGCAGAAGAGGGTTCCAAGTAACTTGTTACAATTGTGGTGAAGAAGGACACAAATCCTTTGAATGTACACATGCAAGCAAGAAAGGTGGTAGCAGATGTAGAAACACATTATTGCAAGAAGAGTCATCAAATGAACCTGAGAACTCATGATCTGAAGGATACTATGGAGTGAAAAAGATAAGCAAGATCCTGTCAGGAAGAGTTTGTTCAAAACCAGATGTAGGGTTACAGATAAGGTTTGGAAAGTCATTGTTGATTATGGAAGCTCAGAAAATCTGGCATCTGAAGATATGGTCACCAAATTGTAGTTGGAGAGGATGAAGCATCCAAAACCCTATCAGATCTCATGGATCAAAGATGAGCACACATTAATGGTAAGTGAACAATGTTTTATGAATCTGAAAATTGGAAAGTACTATGACAAGGTGTTATGTGATATTATTCCAATGGATTGTTGTCATATTTTGTTGGGTAGACCTTGGCAATATGATAGACATGCTATACATGATGGAAGGTTGAATAGATATTCTATTTGGGTTGATGGGAAGAAGAAAATTTTGTTACCTTTAATTGAAGAATCTGTTGATGAGTTATGTACATCTGTGAAAGTTTGTCTGATGGAAGGTAGACAGTTTGTTAAAAAACTAAAAAGAGATGATATTTGTTATGCTTTAATTCCTAACAAACCAAGTAAGAACGCAGAAGATGACATACCTATACAAGTTGAGAAGTTGCTAACTAAATACAAAGAAATCATTTCAGATAATGTACCTAATGGTTTGCCACCAATTAGAGATATCAGTCACTGTATGGATCTAATTCCTGGAGCTAGTTTACCAAATAAAGCACCACATAGGCTGACACCTACCAATAATGAAGAACTCAATCGACAAGTTCATGAATTGTTGAACAAAGGCTTAATCAAAGAAAGTTTGAGTCCATGTGTGGTACCTGCTGTGTTGGCACCTAACAAGAATGGAGAATGGAGAATGTGCATTGATTATAGAGCAATAAACAAGATCACAGTGAAGTATAGGTTTCCTATACCAAGAATGGATGACATAATGGATTGTTTGAGTGGAGCAAAGTATTTTACCAAAATTGATTTGAAAAGTGGGTATCATCAAATCAGAATCAGAGAAGGAGATGAATGGAAGAATGCTTTCAAGACAAAAGAAGGTTTGTATGAGTGGTTGGTTATGCCTTTTGGTTTAACTAATGCACCAAGAACATTTATGAGATTGATGAATGAAGTTTTGAAGCAATTCTTGAACAAATGTGTGATTGTATACCTAGATGATATTCTGATATTCAGTAAAACCAGAGAAGAACATTTGATTCATATAAGACAAGTGTTGCAGAGGTTGAAAGAGGAAAAGTTGTTGATAAATATGAATAAATGTTCCTTCATGAAAGAATAACTTGTATATTTGGGTTTTGTGATTTCAGCTGATGGTTTGAAGATGGATCCAGAGAAGGTTGAAGCTATACTGAGTTGGCCTACACCTGAGAATGTTACTGAGGTAAGATCATTTAATGGATTGGCAAGTTTTTACAGAAATTTTATCAGAAATTTTAGTTCTATTTGCAATGCTATGACTGAGACAATGAGAGGAGACAAAGGAGAATTCAAATGGACACATGGAGCTAATAAGAGTTTTGAGGCTTTGAATTTTAAGGTTGTTGAATTACCTGTGCTAGCCTTACCTGATTTCAATAAGGTATTTCAAGTTGAATGTGATCCAAGTGGAAGTGCCATTGGAGTTGTATTGACTCAAGAAGGTAAACCTATTGCTTTCTTTAGTGAAAAGTTGAATGATGCAGAGAGAAAATATTATGTCTATGATCAAGAATTCTATGCTATTGTGCAAGCTATGAAGAAATGGAGGCATTATTTGATGCCAAATGAATTTGTGTTGTATACTGATCATAAGGCTTTACAGTATTTGGGTAGTTAAAACAAGTTGAATCAGAGAAATATGAAATGGGTAGAGTATTTGCAGAGTTTTACATTTGTGATTAAGCATAAGAGTGGAGTTTCTAATAGAGTTGTTGATGCATTGAGTAGAAGAAGATCTTTGTTGAATGAAATGAGAATTGAAGTTCTTGGCTTTGATGACATGAAGAGATTGTATGAGGATGATCCTAATTTTTCAGAGCAGTGGAGAGTGTGTAGAGCACTTAATACAAATAAATCAAGTAAGTATGAAGTCTATTTCATTTAGGAAGATATGTTGTTTAAAGGAATTCAGTTATGTATACCGAGAGGATTAATGAGAACTAATCTGATAAAGGAGAAACATAGTAGTGGATTGGCTAGACACTTTGGCATTGATAAAACATTGAGTTTGCTGAAGGAGAGGTATTTTTGGCCTCAGTTGTATAAGGATGTTCAGAAATTTGTGAGAAGTTGTGGAATCTATCAAGTTGCAAAGGGAGTGAGTCAGAATACTAGTTTGTATACACCTATTACTGTTCTTGAGAAACCTTGGAGTGAAATCAGCATGGATTTTTTTCTTGGACTTCCGAGGACAGCAAGAGGTAATGATTCCATATTTGTTGTTATGGATAGATTTTCTAAGATGACACATTTTATACCATGTAAGAAAACATCAGATGCAGTTCATATAGCAGATCTTTTCTTTAAGGAGATTGTCAGATTGCATGAATTACCAAAGAGTATCATCTCTGACAGAGACAATAAGTTTGTAAGTTACTTTTGGAGAACACTTTGGAAGAAGCTGAATATTGAGTTGAAATTTAGTTCTACATTTCATCCACAGACTGATGGACAAACAGAAGTGGTAAACAGAAGTTTGGGTAACTTGTTGAGATATTTAGTTGGAGACACACTAGGAAATTGGGATTTGATGTTGGCACAAGCAGAATTTGCATACAATAGTTCAGTAAATAGAAGTACTAGAAAGACACCTTTTGAGATTTTTCATGGCACACAACCTAGAGGTATATCAGATTTGAGAGACATTATTGGTGAAGAGAAAAGAAGCGCTGAAGAAGAAGAATTTGCATAATTTATGATGACATTGCATAAGGATGTAAAGCATAAGCTGGAGAGAAGTAATCAAAAATACAAAGATGATGCAGACAGATCAGGAAGACATAAGACATTTGAAGATGGTGATGTTGTGATGGCTCATCTAAAGAGAGGAAGATTTCCTATTGGAACATATGGGAAACTGAAGATGAAGAAATTTGGTCCTTGTAAAATACTAAGGATATTTGATAGTGGAAATGCTTATGAAATTGAATTACCTGATGACATGGATATATCACCTATTTTCAAAGTTTTAGACTTGTATGAATATCATGAACTTGATAAAGAAGTGACAATACCAAGTGATTATCCTAAGAAGTCGATAGAAGAAGTTGAGAAGATCCTAAAATAGAGAGTTGGCAGAAGTACAAGAGGAAAGGAGTACATGGAATAACTGGTAAAATGGAAAAATATAATGATTAAGGACTCATCTTGGATTTCTCAATCTAAGTTGGATTCACTTCAGGTTGGACCTGATACATGGTTTGGGGAATCATTTCTTTTCAACCCTAGGTGTCTGATGCAGGAGCATCTTGGGTCCTTGGCAATCCTGCTCGACCAAAAAATATGTTTAATTTTAGTTCTGTCTGTTCTCTGTCACTCAACTTCTGTTGCTTGGCATCCTTGCCAAGTTGCTCGGTCATGCTTTTTTGTTATTGCTCGGCTTTTCTTTTTCCAAGTGCTCTGTTGCTCGGCTTTTTCTTTGCTGAGTTGTTTTATTTTGGAATTGGTGTTGGTGGCCAACTTCTTTATTTAATTTTTGTAACTGGGATCTATCTTGGGGATTTGTGTGGACCTAAATCTGGGTCTCACCTTTGTATTTGAGTGTCGACTACTTTGTTGGACTCTGGTATATATTCTTTTGTATGTTCTTAGAGTAGGAAGGAAAATGATAAGATATTAAAGATCTAAGATCTCTGTAGTAGGAACATCATTTGTAATACATTCTAATGTATATGGCCATAACCAGGAAGGCCTGACAATGTGGCATGTATTGAGTTTGATTGATTAATAATAAGACATCTACATTTCTCTTCTCTCACTATGTTGTTGTGTAATTCCACATTGTATCTACAAGCTAGATGGTTTTGGGTGTGCCCTAGGCCCCGTTATCCATTCCTCCCTTGCGTCATCTATGTTCTTGTATGTAAGGGTCAAGACTCTTCGCTAAGAATATGGTATACATTGTTGTTAAGCTAGATATCTCCTTATCTTGTGAAGTAGGTATCCTCTTTTCTCTTCCTTATCTTTCCTAGTGGGTAGTCATGATAAGGAGGGGGGCATATATAGGGTCTCCCTTGTACTATAGTTTACATTAATTTACATTTTGCAGCATGCTAAATCCTTAGAAGGTAACACACATAAGTTGCTAAATCTTAAAGGGACACACATTTTTACTTTTACTTTTGCTAAATCCTCGGAAGGTAACACACATAAGTTGCTAAATCCTGAAGGGACACACATTTTTACTTTTATTTTTGCTAAATCCTTGGAAGGTAATGCACATAAGTTGCTAAATCTAGAAGAGATACGCACCCTTTTAAATTTTCAATATGCTAAATCCTTGGAAGGTAACACACATAAGTGGCTAAATCTTGAGAAGACACACATTTTATATTCATAGTGATACAAGAATGTGGATCTATGAATATTTTCAAAAGCTGTCAGAAGACGCATTACAATTACAAGCACAGTTTATGGGTGAACCTGTTTGGCTCTCCCTCCTTGGTGATTCATAGTAAGGTGGGCATCTTACTAGGCGAGGTAATCACTTTCCCTTTTCTCTCTTCGCTTTCATGCTAGTAGGATTAGATCATGAAGTTATGTTATCTATAGTGTTGTTCTTGTCTTGCTTATGTAATCATATATGTTTTCTATGATTGATTGCTCTTTATTTTTCATATATTTTATGAATGTATGTTGAGTTAGAATCATTGGTCTAAGGACTTATGTCCTTGACCTAGTGATGTTCTACCTCATTGTGATCCACTAGAATCCTTCTAACTTTATCAAAAGCATGTTCGATTTTTATACTTCCGCTAAAGTGGGGGCTTAATGTATCATCTTAAAATGGAAGCACTTCCATGATAAGAATGTTTATGCCTCCTTAGGGGATGTTTTTTACCACCCTCATACTGTCCCCTCCTGTCTGCATCATCTCCTACTTCTGTGCCTGTTTAGGACCCTAATCAGGCCTCTCCGGGCACCTTCCATCCCACTTGGCACATTTTCCAGGGGTTATGACCCCCTGGGTCAAGGTTGACCTCGACCATGACCTAGGTTAGGGTTGACCTTGACCTAGGTCAGGGTCGACCTTGACCTTCACCTGAGTTCCCTTCCAAATCTGGAAGCTTGTCGGCTTCTTGAGGTCATCAAAAATTCATTTTTCCTGCTTCCAGGTCGGTTGTTTTGGGCTCTGAAGCGGAAAATACTAAATTATATTTAATATAGGCCCTCTTCTAGGGGCATGGGTCTAATTTGAATTCAATTCTCCTATGTTTTCCTCCTTAGAAGATTGTGCCCTAGTTTCATATAAAAGGAAGTTTTCTCCTCTCATTTTCTCTAAGCGATATTAAGCAACAAGAAGTCTTCTAAGTGCAAAAAGATCTAATCAAGATTTTATCAAAAAGAAAAAGATTCAAGCATCCATTATTCTACATGTTTTCAAGCTCTCAAGGTTTTCAAGTCTTCCTCTCAAGCATTCAATTTCTCCATTGAAGATCAAGGATTCAAGCTTTCAAGCCTTTGAAGGGATTTGGTTCAAACATTCAAGATTCATCATTCAAACCCTAGATCTAGCCATCATGGTGGTATGATCTTCCTTCAAGGTCCTTTGTGCATCCTCAAACACTCATTCATTCTCTTCAAGGTGGATTCCAAGCATACAATCATGGAGGTTTATGGTTTCAAAAGTCCATGCTTTCATATTTACATATTTGTCTACATTAGAATTACAATTGCATGTCCATTGAATATCATAGCTTCATTGTTAGATTAAATTCTACTACTTTCTAGCATTCCTATTTCAATTATTGATTTCAAGGTTAATTCCTAAATTAGGGTTTGACTAAGGAAAACCCCTCCCCCCCAACAAACAAACCTCTTTTTCTTGCAGGTACAGGTTTAGGATTGAAGATTTGAACTCAGATCTGGATACCCTTTTTAGCGAACTATCAGGATCCGTGAACAAATTTTCTGTCAGACCTGTGCAGGTCAGGGTCAAGATTATTGGGGTAGGGGTGATATTAGTGGGTCAAGGTCAACCTTTTTCATAACACAGTGTCGGATCAGAAAAATATTTCTGGGTTTTGTTCGTCTGTGCGTTCCAGTTTTGGCTCATACTTTAGATTTTCCAGAAACAAAGTACAAACCTCAAAAAACAACATTATTTGATCTAAAATTATTTAAGGTTAGTACTTCCTCTCATCCTTTTCAATTACTATTATATCTCATATCTACTTAATAATAAAACAGAATTTAAGATCCTCTTCCTTTCTCTCATTTCCGAATGGTTGATTCATTTGTGCATTGATCCTACTTTGGGTTAATCAACTTGGATCTTTCATTTGTGCATTTGAGGATAAAAGAGGAATAGCTTATCTTACTTGCTCCTATATGATTAATCACATTACAATCACATCACATAAATTACAATTAAATGTAAAGGTTAAGGAAATACAACACACTTAATAATAATCAATCAATCATCTCCAAAATTTTATTCCTTTACAGACATAGATCAACAAGCTTGAAGAACTCTGAAATTTCATCATGCAACATTGTGCTCTATTTTAGTTTTGTCGAAAGCCTTGTTGTCAATCCCTCTGCATGTGGGTTATGCATCAATTGATATTGATGCTTCATAATCCTTGCAAAAGTGCTTGATTGCTGTCTAAGAAGACCATCTAAAATTCCATTGATAGTCACTCCATTAAATTCTATAGATTTGCAAAATTCCTTTATCAAAGTCAACAACCTATTATGATAATCTTCCTTAGAGTTTAAGTGCCAATATTGAGGAAACACAATTGCCACGACCTAAAGCAGTTGTTCATATGGGAATCAGGATCTTATTTTAGAGGAAACTTTATAGGGTATGTCCCTTGCATTAGCTGCTATAGACTCGGCGATCTTGGTAAATTCTTCCCTTGTAACTTTTGTAGCTTGCTTCTTTGGGACACTACAGTACATTGGTATCTGAAATACCCTTACACAAACACATAAATCTCCATTTTCAACGATCTTTAAATAATGATCATGATTTTCCAAATCTGTTAGTTTCCTCTAGTGATTAAATTTTTCATTAGATAATTTTGGGTCATTTCAATAAAGATTATCGAGGGCTTGGCATTACATTTTACGCAAAGTAGTATATTTTGCAATATACATGGCTCTTTGCTGGGATTTTTTCATAATGAACGTCATTTCTTCTAGCATGGGAAGAAGAGATGCTAAAGTCAAAAGTGTCTCTATATTGCTTAACCTCCAAAGCAGGTCACCACATCTCCAATTTTCTGCATTGTCACGATTTTTCGTACATAAGTCCAATCAAAGATTGATATTTGAAAAAAAATCGATGCACTGGTCCATCCAAAGAGATCCATCTGGTATCAACATCTTTTAGAAGCTTGTTTCCATTGGTAATTCCATCAGTAAAGTGTTGAAATTCCCTAAAACATTTGGGACTTCGACAAAAATGAGTACAACTCTCTTACTAAATCTTCAACCTTGTTTACTAAAGGAAACTTCTTCACAACTCTAAAAGAAAGATTCCTCTTGTGGGCCATACAGTGAATGCCAACAACATATGGTGAACAAGAATCCTACATCTTTGTGCAAAGATCATTCCTTTGACCTTGCATTACTGAAGCTCCATCTGCTCCAACACAGATCAACTTCTTCGCTATTGTCAATTCATCCATAGCTCCATATTCAATTAAATGGCTCTTTACTAGTTGAAATAAATTTTTTGATGTTGCATTGTCCCTCAATTTTGTAACACTTAGTAGATGTGGTTGGCAGACATTATTCTATATAGTATAAACATGCATGCATACCCACGACATATTATCTATTATCGTAACTTCATCCAAATAAAATGCAATAAAGGTTGACTCTTTTATTTTTCTCTGTACATCCTCTATTTCAACTTGGGAAATACAACTTGCCCATTACCATCCATTGTTTATTGACCAATGAGTGATAGGATAGTTAGGAACTTTTAGAAAGTGTACCAAACCACTCATTTATGGATAGTCTGTCATTGGATGCCCTCTACTCAAAATATGGAAAACATTACTTAATTGAACATCTTTTCTGCGTTCTTCTACTTCACTTGCTTTTGCAAAAATAACATTAATAGAACCTTGTACTTCACCAGGATTCATCTTAAATTTATGAAAGAAATAATATTCCTCAACATGCCTTTGATGTTGACATTGCTCCTTTGTTTTATATCTTACCACTTTTATTTCCTTTCCATCTATATTTGAGGTTCTGTAAACCTTACCGACATGTTTCTCTATGGTGTCTAGTTTAAGCTGCAATCGCTTTTCTTTTTTATACTTCCAACTACAAATCGTACATTTGCATTCTACTAGCGGATCACTTATAATTGGATTGTCTACGGGTTCAATGAATGGATACTTTGTTGCCCAATCAAATTTAAATCTCCTGGACATCTCCCATTGATGATCAATTTTTTCTTTTGATTTTCCTCTCCCTTTAGTGTTACTATTAATTGAACCATCATCATCACCGAAGTCGATCGATTCATCCTGGTACTAGTTATTTACTTGAAATTCATCTTCAAGGTCATCTTCATCAGAGATATCAGGTTCCTCAACTTCATCACTAGATTTATTAGGTTCCCCAATTTTTTGAATAGACTCCTATGAAGTTGATAACCTCAAAGTTGTACAGGTTCCTCTGATGACGTACCTTCCTCACTTTGACCAACACCATTGTGTCTGCCCCCGCCAAAGTATGAAGATATTTTTTTACATTTTGTTAGCCTCTCTTGGACATCTCCACCTTCAATAGTCCTCTTCCTGTTTAACTTTGACTGTGACATCTCCAACAAATTAAGGTTGCAATAAAATTTTACTTGATTAAGATACTAAGGACTCATAGTCTTTCCGGTTCTCTACTAATCACAATTGTTAGCTTAGAATCAACTAAATTTTTGTACTCCTAAATCTCTTGAAACTATCCTTATATACAAATGCTTATTTCAAATTTTGGTGAAGGGGCCGACAATTTCATATGATAACAACTAATGATTGATGAACCCCGCGTAATTTCAAGTAATTGACTAGGTGAATAGGGCAAAAATTTGGGACACGGTTAATTACGATGCATGGAAAATTGGGTCCTAGTGCAAATAAAAATTTAACTTAGGATAATGGGCCTTTGGCGAATGGTGATCCTTGATAAATACCCCTTCCTTAATCTATGGTGAATAATAGTAAATATACAATAGATAAATGGGCAAACAACCCCACTACCATAGTGAAATTACATGCAAATAGTGGCGAACAACCCAACCAATATACGTGTCTTTTATAAAATCTGGGCAAACTGGTCAACCAGTATACTACGCAATTTTTTGCCAATTTCTATACGCCCGACGGGACATATTCGCCAATTAGTGAAGAATCTCCACTAAAAAATCCTTGGTCTACATGCAGAGTAAATTGTCCTCTAGCAGTTGCCAGGTTGAAGCTATCTGAGAATTTTTCTCCTTTCTGCGGTAATCCCATGACCTCTGCCACAACTATTTGTGAAAATGACACCCTCAACCCTTTGACGCTGGCCACTCCATCATGCAATGTGTCTAAAAAATGCAATGCCACTTCTCCATCCCAGCTGGTGAGCTTCAGAATGTACTCAAGCCAACCCTTGGCTTGAAAATGCGGCATGCAAGCCTGAGCATTTAAGAAAAGATCACGAACTGTAGGTTCACACCAGACTAAACCACCACCCATCTTTGTAGAGTATCAATGGACACAAGACAGTTGCAGAGAGTACAAGAAAGCTATAACAAGTAATTTCAGAGAATTCCAAGAGTGCGAAGTTGCAAGTAATTCAAAGATGAAAAGTTCTGGAGTTTCAAGAATTTAGGCTCTGTATGAGAATATGAGTGCAAATCTACAGGATATCAAGAGTTAACTATTCATAATTACTTAGCAGACATCCATACTAGCCACCTTTCTATTTTTGTGTGAAATAAATCACTCTTTTCAAGGTTGTCAAATAAAAAAAGATAAATTTGGAAACATTTGTGCAAAAGTGCAAATCATTTAAAAAGTTTAAAAAGAATAGCACACAATACATACATAAATATATAAAACAAATCTAAGATTCCCCCCCCCCCAACTTAAGTGAGCAATTGGTCCCACAATTGCACATGTGACAAGAGCGCAACCAATTAAAAAAAAATTAATGAATTAAATATCAGGGATAGTGTACACAAACTTGATGAAGCACTGGCGGCTACACAAAATTGTCATCCATTCGTGGAGAATAATGAGATGGATGGGTGAAAGACAAGAAATAATGAGATGGAATTTATTGTGGAGAAAGTACTTTCCAAACGAAAGTATTTATTATGGATCAATGCGAACGTTGCTAAAGAGAAGAACGAATATGAGCAGGTTGCTCATATCCATTTGATACAGGAGACCCTTGACTATTATCAAATTGAAATTGCTGCAAGACCTCCTCTTTGCTTTGAGATTGGGAGGGGGAGTTTTGGAAGTGGGCCAACATCCCTCATGGGATTTGTGGCATAGTTTAACAACCTCTTGTGTCTTCTATAAGTCTAGTGGTTGTATCAGGCATTGATAGGTCGATATTTTGGTGCAACGACAACCCTATCTTCTAACAGGTGAATGTGATAACAAAAGAACATCTTTACAACAAAAATTGAAAACATATTTTTATGATAAATATGATGTTAGGATTCAAACTTGCAATGGTTTCCTTTATCCTTCCCATGGTTCCATTTCATTCCCTATTGAAGTTTGTGGTAAAAATTTAGATGTTACCTTCACTGTCATTCCAAATTCTGATCAATTTAAAATCTAACTTGGTCTTCCTTGGGTTACATCCATGCATATCGTGGCTTCTCCTATTCATAAATGTGTTAAATTTCCTCACAATGGAGAAATCGTGTATTTTAACCATAGTCTTTATCAACCTTCTGTGCCTTATGACTCAGTTAACCTTGATTTATATTGGACTTCTATGCCTCAACCAAATCAAACCCATCCTGACCATCTCTTTAGATCATACCAAGCCTACAAGGTTCAAAAGATATGTGAGCTTAGAAAACCTAAGGATGTTTTGTCTCTTTGCCCTGGTTGTGGAATTATTCCTACAATAATGTAGGAGCATCAAGGATGCATTAAGGAACCATGACCAATTCTGGTCAAAATCAATGTAATAAGGACAATCCAATTTTTTAAGGTTAAATAGGTCTATTAAGTTCATTTGAAGCAAAATTGTAAGGCTATGAAAACCATTAAACTCACAATGGCCTTGAGGCCCTGAGTTGGTAAAACAGGGTCAAAAGTTGTAAAATTCCCCAATAAGGGTAAGAATGATGTGATTTGAGTCCTAAAGTCATAGGTGACATGTTTTAAAGGTTTTTGGAGAGGTTGGTCAAGTTTCACACAAAGTTGTCAAAAATTTGTCAATTTGTAATAAAAGTTGTTGAGCAACTTTTCTTGCAAACTTATTTCTAATATAGGTCCAACATGTAAAATGAGGTTTGGAACATCCCTATGGTGTAAAAAGGGGTCTATTATAATCCATCTTTAGTGTTAAAAATTTTAGATGTCAATTTTTAGATGAGATGTCAAATTTGCCATTTTGTTGTCAAAGCCAAAATTAGCAAAGTGCAAACAAATGTGGTTATAGGGTAGTTTGGGTTGGTTCCAACCGACCAACCAAATTTTTGGGAGTCTATATAAGTTTTTATTATCAGGAATAAGAAGTAGATGTACATAGACACGAAGTTCATTGAATAAAAATGGATATTTGTCTCATATTTCCAATTGTCTTCTTGTAATAGTCACATTTTTGCTTATTAGTGGTATATCTTTTGTTGATATTTGGATTGATCTAGTTACCAAGCCTTTTGGAAGTTAAAGCACAATAAATTAGCTTCATTTTGAACTTGATTTGAGGATTGACCATTGAACATGGAGTGATAATGATTGAATTCTTTCAAAACAACTTTGAAACCCTCCTTTACAAGGGTTTGTTGACAAAATGAATCACTGCTCCTAAATAAACCATTCAAAAAATTTGAAACCAAGGAATTTATAAGTGTTTTGAATGCTATTTTACAATTTATTGGTCTCAAACTAGTAATTTTTTCTAAAGGAAGTTATTGGAATCCTTAGGTGGATTGTCCTATAAGTTTTTTTCTATTTGTGACAGTTTAATGCAAAGTTTTGAAAAATTACAATTATGATTGAAGTTCCTATGATTTAAAGGAGTTGAATTGGGACATACAAAATTTAGAAGAACCTTCAGATTGTATGGAAATGGGGTTTTAAGTTGTTTTAAACCACTATGTTGAAGAACACTTTTAGACTATCTCATGACAGTGACAACCCCAAATTGGAAGAATTCCCTTTTCTTATGTGTATTTGCTTCCTAGTTTGGGAGTCATGTTTGTTTTTATTTTGTGAATGAAAAGGCATTGTCAAAAGCTTGGTAAATTTCCAAGGTTTTGAGTTTATTTTTAGCTTTGAAATTTGGAAATGATTGTCCAAGCAATGATCAAACTTTAGAAGAAGGTTACATGTGATTGGTATCTCTTGTGAGGGTTATTCCTTGATTCTCTTGCAAGCCTAGTGTATGGAGCATTCCAAGGTGTCCTCAAAGGATGGAGTTTTATTTCAATCCCTATATTGTGATCAGATAGAGTTGTAAGTATTGACAATCCATATAATACAAGGTGTCTAGTGTGGGTCAATAGATTGGGGATTTTGGTTATATTCAAAGAGTGTGGATTGGGGGTAGATCAGTGAGGCCTTTTCAATAACAAGGTTGATAAGACAATATAGATTGTGTTGGAATGGTCTTTTGAAATTGGGTGAAAATCGGTGCCATATTACAAGATTGGTTAGAGTTGTGATGGATGTCCCACAATGTTCATAACATGTTAGGATATGGTGATCAATCAAAAAAGAGTTCCCTATTTCCTTGGTTGTTTTGAGATGTTTTAGGTGGGTGTTGTTACAAACTAAAAGAAGATTGACATGTTGTCAAGTTATTTTGTGTGAATCCTAAGTCATCTACATCATACACAACCTATACCTCCCCTTCCTATTTCTTATACACATACTTCTCAACCCATCTCTCAACCTAGTGTGGTTCCTTCAATTCTTCCTCATAAAGAAGAAAAAGAATCAATTTTGATTGATCCTATCCCCACTCAAATTTCTAGCAAGAGAAAACATAACCATCATTCTCGTGATCATTGTCACAAGCATCATGCTAGAGCCCGTCAACGTGCTTCTCAAAACATTGATTCACCTCATACACCTCCTCATGCTTCACTTCCCTTTGACCAACCCATGATTGAGCCAATGAAGGAAGTGAATTTAAATAAAGTTAAAAAAAAACATGACAATGTTATTCGTATCTTGGTTTCTATTACAATTAATCTAGATGAAGAAGATACTCTTGATGATGATTTTCTTGATGCTAACAATATTCATGATAGTGATTCTGATGACATGTATGAAAATAGTGATATTGATCATGATTTACCAGCTATGCTTTCACAACAATTATCTATCACTCTTAGTAATGAACACAATGACCTCTCTTCACAACATGGCCTTGTTCAGAACTAGCTATTGTTTCATATGCTATGCTTGATATTGCTCCTCTTGTGATTTTCCCACCTTCCCTAATCAATATGGACCGATATAGGGGGGGTAGAAAATACACTTGACTAGCTCCTCTAGTACGGTGTATTTTCTTTTCTTTTTTTTTGTTTGCTTGTTTGTCGTGATGTTCTTCCCCCGTGCCATGCTTAATGTTTCATGTTTTGTTTATTTTTCTTTAAACAACTCTTGTTGCTCTATTTGCACAAGGTGGTAAAGGAATCACAATGTTGTCCACACTCTGATCTTTGTATCTCTCTTCTTCTATATTTTGTTACATGTTATGTTGTGCCTATGCCACTATTTATACATGTTCCTCTGTGTTGTTTGCTTGGGACGATCCAAAATGGTAGCTAGCTATTATTTTTGGTCTCCATGATGCCGACCCAAAAAGACTCTCCTTTTTAATTCTTATGTGTCTTTCTTCCATTGTGTTTGTAGTTCTACTTCCTTTGGGGGATGATGACAATTCATTTTGACATAATTTTGATATAAAAGAGTTATCATATGAACAATGATATTGCTATCGAGATTCAACTGTATATTTTTTTAGTCAAACTCATTGACCCCTGTTTCATGAGTAGTGGTTCACATGAACCCATCTCTCATGAGAATGAATGTAACACTTATCACTCATTGCATCTAGGTGATGCTCATAGAGGTGAAGCACCGAGACTTCCTAGGCGGTCACCCCTCCTAGTACTACTCCAACTCGAGCATAGTTAACTATGGAGTTTCATCCATGGTTAAATACACTCTTCTTGCAACCCTATTTGGACTCCTACTTATCATCATATGACCTACTAACCCTAGATTTGGTGGATCCCTTTCGTTCTATCTTTTTTCATATGCTAATTTCCCTTGAATTGTCCTTTCTTGGGGGAATTTCATAATGGAAATGTTTCTTGTGGATGCATGTACACTCCGTTAAAGCCAAATCTCCTATTAAGGTATTTTCAATAGCTTTAACATGGGCGCATACACTCCACTTCACATTTTTCACACACACATTATTTCAATGCTAGTTTTTAGTGGATCCTTAGACTGATCCCCACTGTTCATTTGGTCTTTAAACTAACCACACACATTTCATCCGTAGACTGACCGTGCACATTTGGTCCTTTGACTAGCCATCATTCTTTGATCCATAAGGAAGTTTACCTTCCCCTAGGACTGATCATTTTTTTGTTGGATCCATTATTGTAAGAACTTTCCTTTAACAATTGATCCTTGTTGATGGATTGAACTAGCATTATACAATTTGCTACACTATTCAATTCCATCTTTTGCAACGCTTTACTTGTGTGGTTCACAATAAGACAAACTCTCTCTCTCTCTCTCTCTCTCTCTCTCTCACACACACACACATTTTGGTTTTAGTTTTGAGGACTTAAGTCACTTGGGAGCTTGATGTTTCATTGTCTCCTTAACCTTAATGAGATCATCTTATGCATTTGATCTACTTTATCATGAGCATGAGTTTGTCTCATACTTCCACTAAAGTGGTGGCTAAATTTACTATCCTAAAAATTGAACACCTATTATTGGATGTCTTGTAGGACCTATTAGACCCCATTTTAGCGATTTCAAGATCCTATTGTCTTTATGATTGATTACCAAATCTTTCACTTTCTTTCCTCGGGACTTTGTACACTACCCAAGCCTTGAATCTACTTTTAAATTAACCTTGCCAAGACTTGGCAAACATAATTTGGCCTTGTCCTTGGGAATTAATTTTAAGTGGGCTCTGGGATCAATGCGGGGGTGTTTTATATTTAGAGCTCAATTGTGTTTAGCCTGGCAATTCTGAATCCCAAAATGAGTATATACAAGGTCTTCTCCTCTCATTTTGATATCACTATATATATGCAAATACCTACATGATCTCAAGTTCAAGAGTTATCAATTGATCAAGTGCAAGCAATCGAGCATTCAAGTTGTGCAATTGAAGTGGTGGATTCAAGATTTGAAGGCAAACATCCAATTGAAGATCTCTAAGTCTCTATGTCTTATTCCATTCAAGAAAAGGAAAGCTTATCTCATTGATGCAAATTTCTCTCCCATGATGGCTAAGTAGAGGAATTCTTAAGAAAGGAAGAAGATCCATTCCTCTTCTCCATTCAAGACTTCAAGCATACACTCATTGAAGATCTAGGATTTGGCAAGTGTAGATCCATTGCATTTATGAAGGCATCCTTGATTCTACAATACATTCCAAACATACAAGCCTCCTTGTGAATTTGACTGATTTCTACATCCATCCATGAGGGTTTCTCATGCAAGGTAAATGTGACATTTATCTTGTTTACATTACTTTCCTTATGCAATTTTCTTTTTATTTTAGGGTTGATTTCTATACAGGGATTGACCAAGAAAAGCTCATTTTCACAACCTTCTTCCCCTTCTTCTTATGTGTACTAACATGTTTTCAGAGTTTTAGATCTAGAATTTCAGAGTTACAGAATGAGTGGCTAATCCTCTACATAATTTGTCAGATTTTAGAGTCTCGAGGACAAGGCTAAATTTATTAGACAAGGCCAACTTGATTCAGCATAGTCTTGAGAATCTGCAAATTTCACAGTTGGAAGATACAAGTGCTAGGGTTCCAGATCCAAAATAGTTTCCAATTCTAACAGTTCTTTGATAGCCATTTCCAGATTTGAAGTTTGTTCCTCCTCTCCTAGCATTGAATGTGAGTTCATTCTTCTTCTTCTCATCTTGCATTTACTCTTATGCATTAGATATGATATCATATTTAGTTAGTTTTCATTTCATTTATCATAGTTTGCATATAATTTTACATATCATATATATATATATATATATATA